>JAPMOB010209213.1:0-14399 GCA_029875015.1 Lepomis gibbosus
AAGCGACTCCCGGCATGTTCCAACTCAAGAGGAAATAAAACCGTCACAGTAGAGCCTTCTGCCACCTGCTATTTTATAAAACGTGGCCAGTTCCTGCGTATTTAACATATAATCCTGCGATTTCATAATGTTGTTTTTTCCTATAAAAAGCTCTATTTTCTCCTTAATTCCTCTTAGGTTTATTGTAATATATTCTGTTTCATCACTTCTGTTTCACATCACCGTTATGAAATTTTATTTTATTTAATGTGTCCTTTTTTATTGAAATTGGCCACAACTTATTTTAAATTCTCACACACAGAAGAAACAAAAGGTCAGCTATGTGGTTTCACAATTTCTGATGGTTTACTTATCGCTCACCATATGATAGTGGATTTTTGGGAATTTGTGCAACAAAGGCAGATAGATTGACATGTGATGAATTGTGCAGATAGGAGACTGTTATGTTAATGAAATGTGGAAGAAGAACAGCAGTGTTGTGGTCAGAACGGCTGGGAGGTTAATCACCTTTGGGCTTGCTGTGGCTTTGATCCTCATGCTGTGTAAAATCCACAGCCTCCGTCTGTGAGCTCCCTCCACCGCCTCTCCCACTCTGTTCCCTCCCTTTCTCACACACACACACACACGCACTCCCTCTCACACAGATGCATGTGCGCGCAGCGGTGCTCCATCTCACACACATGCGCCTCCCTCCCGAACACGTTGACTCTCTCTCCTCCAGATGCACGGGCGTAGCGGCAGTGCAAGTTCAAACACACAGACACACAAACACACAGTAACAGACAACCATTTAGAGACACGACTTCGCTTGAGTGTAGACTGCAAGATGGGCAAGACGGGACGTCACGCCTCGAAAAAATGTAAGGGGTTAGAGTGGGAGAGATAGGGGAGAGGGGGAGAGACTAGGAGGGAAGGATAAAAATGAGGGGCAGGGCTGAGACAGAGCAAGGGGGAGGCGGGGACAGAGTGATAGAGAGTGTTCAGGCAAGAGAAGAAGAACGAGCGATAGCTGGAGATACTGCATGCTTGCATAAGTGTCTAAATGTGTGTGTGTGTGTGTGTGTGATGTATGTAGGTGACACAGATTTATGAAAGGAGAGGGTCATAGATGGAGGCGGTGTTGGTGGTTGTTGGGGGTTGGGGGAAGTGGGGGTGTTGGTACAGCACCAGATAATGGAATCAATGCAATCTGTGTGTGTTTTACTGTGTTTGTGTTTGCGTGTGTGTGTGTGTGCAGCGTACCTGCCTCATAGACATTGCCTGCTCGGACTCTAATTGCCTGGAGAATTAGTGATGTGACTTGGCAGAGGGAAACAGGCACAAAACAGAGCCAGGGACAGCGCCTGAGAGAGGGATAGAAGAAGAGGAGAGACAAAAAGAGGAGAGCGAGATGATGGAGGGGTAGCGAGAGGGGAATAGCTTTTCTGTTCGCCGCTGCGTACAGCGCTCAGAGAGAAGGAAGGCTGTGAAGATGGGGCAGGATAGGTTTTATCAAGAGTAATTTTCTTTACCACCGGATTAATTGTTGCTTTTTTTTCCGCTCAAGGGGAAACCGGATCAATAACTCATCGAAAGAGTGCTTTGTGTTTTACTGTATGTGTTTGTGTGTGTGCGCCTATTTGTTTTATGTACATGCACTTGTTGTAAGCATGTGTGGACGGACATGAGTACAAATGTGTGTGTGTGTGTGTGTGTGTGTGTGTGTGTGTGTGTGTCTTAGGAACACCAGGCAAAGGCAAATGGGGAGTTCAGATTGAGTGAGTTAAACGGGCCGGCTAACACATCGGGACAAGCAGTCCGACTGACAGCGTCCGCCCGCCATCTTCCCTTCATTTATGTCCACCTTCATGTGCATTCTTTTTGACATAGGTAAATTTTTGTTGTATGTGAATGTTTCACTTCATTCTCCCTCTAGCTTCTGGTTTTCATCCTCTGGTCTTTGTGTCTCGAGCGTTTGAGAGCAGCAGAGGAGAAAACTGGGACAGAGGGAAATATCTCAAAGCACAGAGACAAAGAGAAAACAGAGAGAGAGGCAGACTAATGTCTCACACTGGCAGCAAAAGGCTCCATGTTCTGTGCGCCTTTGTAGAGTCGCATGTTTGTCTGTGTGTGTGTGTGTGTGTGTGTATGCACGCACCTGGCCACAGACAGATTTTGTAAGTTTGGGAATGTGTTCTGGATTGTTGGCAGCCGGTGAAGCTGTCGTCTGCACAGACTAAATGTGATGCAAATGGAGCTTTTCAGCTGTGTGCCAGTTGTTTGTACCCTGGCTCTTATTCTTCATGTGGCATCTGCAGTGCTTGTATGACATATATTTTGTCTGGGGAAGAGTAAATCAGTGTTGCCTCCCTCGAGGCTGAACATCTTTGTCATGGGGGAGCGATTGCATAATCCTGTGAGATCACAAGGCCTGTAGGAAATATAAGATGACAGTGTTGTCTGTGGCTCCAGGCACAGCTGTCTGTGGATGTTTCATACATGTGCACAAGCAAAGAGTCGAGTGTGTGTGTGTGTGTGTCTATGAACTGTATGACCGCTCTGTCTGACGCTCATACAGGCCATGCGGCTATAGGTCCATCCCATATGCAAAACGCAGTTTATACATTACATTTTAAGGATTTTTCTCTGCTTATGTGTGTCTTGTCTTCAAATGCTTTGTCTGTCTGTCTGCCAGCAGGGGGCATTTTCTTTGAATGTCTAACTGCACAGACCTGCACTGAAAAACAGGCGCTGGCTATGTCAGGAGAAAAAGACAGTAAAAGGGCCCTGAAAAGGAAGCAAACGGATAAATAACGCTCGTATGTTGCATGTACGGTTGTATGTTGAACAATGTGCTCTAACTGGATCTTTCTCTTTCTGCAGGATGTGGTCCGGTCCATTTTGTGCAGACGTGTCAAGACGAAATATTTCATGTCGGACTGCCTCGTCACTGATAAAAAAACGGTAACCATTCAATGTGACGTAGAGACTGTCTGTCACTTTAGAGTCTCTTTCTGTGATAAGATACGATGCTACATATCTATCAGTAGTTCAAATTTTATTTATATACAGGTTTAATGTCAAAAGTAAATCTCCCTGAGCTTAAATAACGGCATTAAAGAACATACGTCACAGAAATATATTTTGTCATGTAAAAATTTCATGGCTCACTGAAGACGTGTTGGATTTTACCTGCGGACGAGTTCGAGTGAACAGCTGACGACTGCCTTTTCAGACCAGCTGCGCCTGTCAGCGTGCTTCATTGTCCCTGAGACCCTTAACCTGTGATGATATGAAAGTTCACAGGTGAGGTCCTTGGGAACAAAGTTGCATGCAGCTGCATCTGTCTTTAAAATGAGAGAAAACGTCTCACAATACCAGACCACAAACTGCGTACTTTTTTCTATCATGAGATTATCACAAATGTCAGAAACGTGTCACAGATCAGAGTAAATCTGCAGAGCAATTGTAGAAGAATTTTTTTTTCCGACTGCATGAACTCATCTGGAGAGAATTCCCCAAAACTTTCCAGACACTATGGGAAGCCAAGAAGAGACAACGTGGTTCTCTGGAGGGGGCAGTACCTTTCGGCCGGCTTTGTGCACTGAACATTCACACGGTTCAGTAAAAAGACAGCCAAGGTTCGTGACCCCGATATATGACTCACAGGGGATTTTTTTTAAGTCCGTTCACAGACGCTGAAAATTACAACACTGCAGACCTGAGGTCAGGAGATGAGGAACACGTGGATAGTTAAATTTATAAAAAGACAGCAAATTGTCATCACCTTGAAGGTTTTTCATTTGTACAGACGTTGAAGCGCCTCACAGCAACTCAAAATGTTTGTTATTTTTAGACAGTAATTTGTTGGTGAGAAAGAAATGTGCATTTTGTTATAGGGCTGCAACGAACAATACTTTTCGTTATTGATTATCATCTTCTCAATCGATTAATCATTTGGTCCATAAAATGTGAAATCGTGAACGATCCTTCTTCTAAAGACGGTTCCGTCATCGAGGTTTACTCTCATAACACAAAGAAAAGCATCAAATCATCACAACTGAGAAAATGTTTGGAAAAAGACACCTAAACTAAATATTGACTATATAGTTGTCAATTATTTTTTTCTATATTGACTAGTTGATTAATCAACATGTAGTTGAAGCTCCACATTCTTATCATTTTAATGGATGAATGATTTGCACCTTGTTCTTATTTTTATTAACTGGAATTACACCAATAAAATCCAAGCAATGGTGAAAAAGTGTTGTTTTTGTTAATACTGACAAAGATATTTTTAAAAAAAAATCAGCTCTTTCCTTTTACCGGCCTAGCTGGTATCTTGTGGTTTGTAACCTCGTAATGATCATGTGCATGTGATATCAAAAGGACAAATTGAACTTCTTGTCACATTTTTCCAACTGCTCAACAAAGTGCCAGCTCTTGGCAGTTTTCAGGTGAATAAATGAAAGTGACGTGGCCCTCTTTCAGGCTCTTGCCCCTGACACTCGGTCAGGGTGGCCCAGTGTTCCCTGGCTCTCAGCCCCTCCATGTGTTTGTGCATCCCAGGACAGTTGACATTGATTGTGCAAGAGACAAACCGAGACACATTAGTACCCAGCTCGCTCCTGCTGCTGAAAAACACATTAACTGGCTGCATTGGGAGCCCTGTCTGGTAACCATGGCAAAGCACACAGGGAGGGGGGGAGGAGGAGGGTTGAGACGGGGCAGCGGGTTCAGCGTGCAGTCTCGCAGCCTTTCCTCCGGCCACGTCTGTCATTTTCTCCCAGCATCTCTGTCCTTTTTTTAAACTGACAGCTTCTCTGTCTGTCTCTCCCCTCCTCACACACATGTAAACACAATTTGCATATTTCTTTCTTTTCTCTTGCATTCTTCTTCTTATTGAGGCTGACCTCATCAATCTGCCCTTACCTCATACTCCACCCCCTTATCCAACAACCCTGTGCAACATAATCCATCCCTCTCTCTGATTTGCCTTTTTTCCTCCCATGTCTTTTCTTCCATTGTCACCATGGTTCCCCTTTGTGGACAGGCACAGTAAAGACAAAATGGAACTATAACAATGTGAAAATGTGGAATAAACTGACAGAGATGGGCTCATGTTTTCCTACAATCATAATATTGTTTTATCGTTATAATATTCATAGTTTTTCATGCTTCATTTTGTGCATGTTACAGTACATACAGTATATAACCTATTCTAATTGGAATTAGTAAAATCACTCTTCGACACTGCATCTGTTGTTGGACTTCTGCTGTGACACTTTTCCCTGTGTTGGATCCGAAAAGTTTATCTTATCTTATAAATCTGTCGCACCCTCAGGGTTTATGTTTAGTGAGTACTTTGACATCCTTATCAAGGACATTTTCAACTTTGTGCTACATCGGCGGAGTATGTTTGTGGGTGGAAAGTAACCGCTGTGTTTCCTTTTACTCTGGTATTGTGCTTAAGTACGAGTATTTCCATGTGAGAAGTTCTTGAAATTGAAACCCATAGGCTATTTCAATCTAATACTTTTTAACTTAAAGCTCAGCTATGTAACTTTTGCTGAACCACAGCCACTGTGGCCTCTAGTGGTAAATAAAGGATCATGGTAAATGTTAAAAACAGAGTGTAACAGTTACGCAATAAAGTCAAATCAGTCAACTGACCAAGTAATGTCAGTTCCACAGTAATATATTTAAAGTTCATAATAACATCAGGTAATATTAGCCACCACAAGCCACCAGTCATAACAGACCGAGTAAGGCTGTAGCAGCATAATCCCAGAGTGTATTTAACTGACCAAGTGGGAATTTTATTTGTTATGAATTAACCTTTTATTAACATAAGATGAAGAATGTGTCATCAAAAGTTACATTGTCCTGCTTCAAACCAAATAAATTAAAGCTATTTAGTCATTTTCATCTCCTTCTCTCATTGTCGTACAAATAAAATTCCTCTTTGAAGTCAAATATACTATCTGATATGGTTGTTGTTTATTGTGTCATGTGTATGGCCTACATGTGCTCAGGCCACATGGTTTTGGCCAGATGGTTGTGAAAGACACCAGAAATACCAATGCAGTAGGGAAAAAGTGTTGCAAAGAACTTCTGTCCCCTGTCCCAAACTCTTCAAAGAAAATCTGCCATGAAGACAATTTCCTTCCTTGAACACAACTCAAGTTTTTTTCTTCCAACTAGAAGAACTGACAAAGCCTTTTCTCTTCAATAAAACACATGAAGTGTTTATACTGAACGTAACAGTGCACACAGAGATTAAATCCTTCATCACATAAGGTTCTACACTATACTGTATTTCTTTAATAATAATAATAATAATACTGTATTTAGAGTGTATGGGTGTTTATCAGTTTGTTACAGAGTCAAATCAGTGTATTTCTAGATTTTGTCACTTTCCACCATCACTGTTAATGTTACACATCAGATGTTGCCCATCTGTGCCCTTTTCCTAATGATATACAGTGCAATGATTAATTACACTTAACAAAGTAGGCTGCAAGGGGCAATTCTGAGTTACTGTCCCATGCCGCAGTGCTTAGTTGAGTTTGGAAAGGCAAACCACTCTACTTTAAATATAAAATTGGTATTTAAATTAAATAATAAATACATTTGAATTATTTCAATTCAGTTTTATTACTGTGCTAAAATGTCATGCAGGTAAGGAAAATGCAGTAAAGTAAGAATGCTTTCAAAAATAGACATGATTAAATTTATCAATTAACAAATTAAGTGAACAGAAGAGAAATCTGAATCAAATAAATATTCAGTGTGATCAGCCTTTGAACTCAAAACAGCATCAATTCTTCATTTGTACAAAGTGAGGGGGTTTGTGGGCATATCATCAGATGTATAATTAAACAATTATACCAAACAGGTGCTGATCCTAAATGCAATGTGTAGCTCAGTGTCTATTTTATAGTTTTTTGTATTGTGGAAATGGCCATGCTTAAGGTGACACAATATAAAGTAAAATAAATACTTACAGTTGACAAATTCATTTGAATTTAATTTGTTTTAGCAGAAATGTATTGTATGTATATATAATATACACACACACACACACACAGGTGCTGGTCATATAATTAGAATATCATCAAAATGTTGATTAATTTCAGTAATAACATTAAAAAATTGAAATTTGTATAATGTATACATTCATTTCACACAGACTGATATATTTCAAGTGTTCATTCCTTTTAATTGTGATGATTATAACTAACAACTAATGAAAACCCTAAAATCAGTATCTCCGAAAATTTGAATATTGTAAAAAGGTTCGATATTGAAGACACCTGGTGCCACACTCTAAGCAGCTAATTAACTCAAAACACCTGCAAAGGCCTTTAAATGGTCTCTCAGTCTATAGTTCTGTAGCCTACACAATCATGGGGAAGACTGCTGACTTTACAGCTATCCAAAAGACAACCATTGACACCTTGCACAAGGTGGGCAAGACACAAAAGGTCATTGCTAAAGAGGCTGGCTGTTTACAGAGCTCTGTGTCCAAGCACATTAACAGAGAGGTGAAGGGAGGGAAAAGAGGTGGTAGAAAAAAGTACACAAGCAAAAGGGATAACTGCACTCTGGAGAGGATTGTGAAACAAAACCCATTCAAAAATGTGGGGGAGATTCACAAAGAGTGGACTGATTGATCGACTCCGTGCCACGCCGCATTGCTGCAGTAATTCAGGCAAAGGGAGCCCCAACTAAGTATTGCGTGCTGGACATGCTCATACTTTTCATGTTCATACTTTTCAGTTGGCCAACTTTTCTAAAAATCCTTTTTTTGTATTGGTCTTAAGTTGAAATATATCAGTCTGTGTGTAATGAATGAATATAATATCCAAGTTTCACTTTTCAACTTCAACTTTTTGATGATATTCTAATTATAGATAGATAGATATAGATATGTATATCCACACTATAATGTGTATTAAACTAAAATAGTCCCAAAAAAAGTAAGGACACAAGGAATTTGCAAAGACAGTAATTAAATACTGAAATTCCGTCCGAGGGAATGGAAATAGATGATTTGTATCTTGGGTCTGCAGATAGCAGTGTGACAGCAGGATTAAAGAAGTTCCATAGCAAATGTGGGTATAAATCCTATGTGTGGGCTACATGTGAGAAACCACAGCTACAGTCTGGGAGTCAGCAGGGATGCTGAGACGGAACTGAAACTGTGCGCTGCAGTTTCCTTCTGAGCCTCTTAAACATCACGGACACCCGGAAGCGGTCGCAAATTTAAACAGCCATCACAGCAACAATAAACGCGTACTTTCACTTTACGGGCTGTCTGATGAGTCAGTAACATATGCAAAATTAAGCGTAAATAAACCTTACCGAGGATTTCTTAAAGGTGAGTTATGCACTCTGTTGTTTGCAGTATTTTCTCTGCTTCCCATCGCTAGCAGACGTTACCATCGCCATCGATTTTGAAGCTGTCTATTACCTGGAAAACAATCAGGTCCATAGTCAAAGCGATTGTTTAAGGCCCTAAATCTGACCAAATTTACTATCGTTCAGTTACACTTCAGAATGCACGGGGTTTTTACGATTTTTAAAAATAAATTGCATGTGTTTTAGTCTACTAATATGCAGCCGTAGACTCCCAATGATTAGCGTTTGCATGCGGCGATATTATTAGTGCACATGTTATTGCTAGCGTCCTGAGCACTTGACTATCCGGACACCTTCCCGCCGTTGCAAGATTGTAGTCCAGAAAATAGACATGGCCGTGCTAAACTTGCCCTTTAAATAATAATACAAATGTGTAAACACGTATTCATTGATTTTCAGACACATTTTAAATAAATATGCACGTGTGTCTTACTCTGCAGACTATGTTGTTTATGAAGGTTGTGTTTGCTTTTTAAACAAAATAGTGATAATATTTTATAGCAGAAAATGTTTTTAGTTATGACTGTTGGAAAACGATTTAATGCTTTTATGAATGGATAAGGAAAGCATTAGACAGGTGTAATCAATAAACACACACACGTACATATGTGTGTGTATACACATATCTATACATACACATATTTATGTGTATGCATAATGAATCATAAGAATAATTATAAATAATTACAACTTTGTTGATACCAGGGTCATGGCCACTTTCTTTGGGTGTGAATGCAGCAAACATCTACAGCCTATGTTATTATGATTTGTTATCTTTGCACCTATATGGTATTGGGGTGGTGATCACAGTGGATAACACACGTGCCTTTGGTGTGAAAGATGTGTGTGACCTGACATATATAGCAATTGTAAGTTGCATTGAATAAAAGCGCTAAATGAATATATATATTGTATTTTTTGAAGCACCTTGTAACTGGTTCGAAAGGCGCTATTAAAAAAAATATTTTTATCAATCAGAGGAATTAAATATATTCAGCTGACTAACAAAAACAAAGATGAGACAATTTTCTCATTTAAAACTTTAGGTATTCAGTAAAAAGGTATTTTTCATGTTTTAAAAACATGTTTCTGGTTACTTCTATATATCGCTGTTTTTAAGACAATCTTTCTCTGGTTCTATGTATCCTGGATCACAACGTGACAATTAAATGTCTTGTAATATAAAATAATAAATTATTTAATTTATTATAACATAAACTTTACCAAGATATTGATAGATAGATAGATTGATAAATTGATAGATATTGATTGTGCTGCTGAATGTTCAATGTACAGGCGCAAACCCAACAGAGCGGTCCAAGCTGACGGCAACAGTATGGAAGAAGAAACAAAGACGGCGGAGTCAGAACAAGGAGGTGCTGCGAAAAATGAGGGTGAGCCCAGTGTAGACAGGTCCAACAACAGTCCAACTAAAAGAGGAAGGGGGAGGCCACAAGGTTCAAAGAAGTTGAAGGTTTGTGTTACAGATGTTAATCTAATGGAGCTGGTTTCAGGCATTTCCAACGGTGGGTCCACACAACCCCCGAGGGGACGAGGGCGTCCAAAACTCTCTGGCACGAAACACACAGATCAGCAAGCACCAGGAGACAACCATGCTGATGATTCTTTGCAAACTCTTAGGGGTAAAGGGAGGCCGAAAGGGTCCAAGAAACAGGCCAGTGATGAAGGCAGTCCTGTGACAGAACATTCTCCTAAGAAAAGAGGCAGGCCAAAAAAGTCTCTCAGCAAAGGCACCCTTGAGAAGGCTGAAGCTGAAGACTTACCGAATGGTGCCTCTGATACACCAAAACCGGGAAGGGGTCGTCCAAAAGGATCTACGAAGCGCAAGTCAGAAAGTTTAGCAAGTGTTGAAGAGAATGAAGGTAGTTCTGTAACCCCTAGGAAAAGAGGTCGACCAAAAGGCTCACTCAATTATAAACCCAGACTGGAGAGAGAGGTGAGCAATGACGGGGAGGCGGAAGCTGATGGAAGCCTAAACTTACTGAATAGGGGGAGGCGTCAGCTCAGGAAGGTGGAGGTGAATAACACCGGGGAGTTGACGCAGGATACGTCAAATGGCATCTCAAAGACGCCTCGGAGAGGAAGAGGGAGGCCAAGAAAAATTATTGAACAGAAGAGCGGAGATCAACAAGAACTGGTCACAGATGGCTCCCAGCCAGTTAAGAGGGGAAGAGGCCGACCTAAAGGCTCTTTAAACAAGAAGGTGCATGGTAAGGTAGGCCGGCCCCGGAGAGTACATGTCCCGCCCGCAAAAGGGAAGCGCGGTCGACCAAGAAAACAACCAGCTAAAAGGGGAAGGCCCAGGAAGTACCCTCTGCCGTCACCCGAGGAGTTGAAAAAGCCAAAAGTATGGAAGCCCTTGGGAAGGCCGAGGAAATACCCACGTGTTGATTCTCCAGAAGGAGCTCCACCAGCCCCTCGCCGAAGCCGTGGTCGACCCCGCAAGTCAGAGTCCAAGAAAGGCGCTCACTTACGAAAGAGTTTGCCTAGCACTCAGTTGTCACCACCCAACCCCAGTGACGGACCCCCAAGAAAAAGGGGCCGTCCCCCAAGTACTGCAAAAAGTGAAGAGGACCCCCCGCGGAAAAGGGGTCGCCCTAAAGGTTCAGTCAACAAAAACAAAGCCAGAAGTGAAACACAGATCGACAGCGCACTCCCCAACCATTCGAAGAATGACTCGCCTGCTGTCACAGTGGAACCTTACGGAGAGCTGGGAGAAGGAGAGGTGGAGCACGAAACAGAGACGATGCCCATCGAGCGCAGAGGCAATGCTGAAGAAACGCTCCTCGATGAGGATGCAAGCTTCGAAGTTAGTAACCAGGCTTGATGAATGATCCCAGCCTGACCAAAAGTTGCTGTAGTAGTTGACGTTTAAGACATTAAATACAAACAAGTCAATGAAAACACGTTTTTAACATTTTGTCAGTCAGATAGGCTAGATTTACAGCAGCTCTTGTGTTTTCCTGACTAACTTGTTCATGTTTTATTGTGCTTGAGTTTTTACAAATGCATTATTTCTGTCATCTGAGTAACAAGTAGTACTAATAATCTTTTACTAGGACTGGCATGTAGAGGTTTTTTTTATTATAGACTGATTGTTCCAATTTTCATTTAGCTTTCAGATGTAGTGTTTGTCAGTTTAACTGTAACTGTAAAACGTTTTCTGGAGAATGACTTAGATGGAGAATAAAAAAAGTCCAAACGAATGTTGGGGAGATGACATTGCAGCCGAGCTAGCCTCTGTCCCACTAGCTTCTGTAACTAATTTGAAACACTTATTCAGCATTTCTTTCATTGGTCTTTCTTAAAGAAGGAAATGTGTTCATGGGATTTACTCTCCATATTGTAGGCAAGCTGACACATGTAGACAGAGCGATACGGGCCTCAATCACATTCTTTGAAAATCTGTTTTTGCCAGCCGATATCCAAACACATACGTCCTGTTATGATGCTGCTCTGCTAGCCAAGACCCATTAACTTACGGTCAAGTGGGGTTTTATATAATGGGTGGGGTTAGCTAGTCATCGCAAAATCTCATTTGACAGGATATATTTCTATGTAAGTTTAAAATGAGTCAAAATAAAGGTGATTTAAATTATTTTTATGTTTAACAGGAAGAGAGGGAAGAGTGATTTTAATTTAAAGGTAATAAAAGTTTTTTTTTTCTCTCCTTGATATAAGCTCATTGTTTACCTGTCTGTCCAACTTTACCCTCAGAGTTGTTAATGCGTCGTTTTTTGGGCCACAGCAGTTTTTTAAAAGAAAAAAACAAACAAAACCCACTGTACATAGTGGAGCATTTAGCAGCTAAAGAGACAGATATTTTCCTCAGGAGTTGGTAGAGACCAAAAGCAGAGCTAAAAGAGAGTTATCGTTCATCAGAAATCAGAAACACGACTCCAAATGGATGAAAATGATGCTCCTGAACTGCTGAATGTGTAAATAAGCAAATGTTTTTTGATGATTACGTTGTGTTCACAACTTGTTCCCGCTGCCCTCAAGTGGCCAAAAAAAGTTATTCCTGCTTTAAGCCTCGATTGTCTATGGCTTGTGAGAAATTGTTGTCAAAGGCTGCGAAAAACAGAAATACTGAATCAGCGATATTAGAACCATAGGCATCTGTTAGGTTTAAATATGTCTAAATGATGTCATACATTTGTCAATGCCATTTCATATTTGTTTTGCCTTAATTGCCAAAGCTTTGAATGTACCATCAGTTACCGTTCCTTAGATCAATGAGTTGTCTTGCACAGGTCAGCCTCTCAATTTATGTTAAGTGCATTCTTCGACAGGATGAAAAGCTCTGTATCAAATGCCTTTCCGCCGCTCAGTCGCCCTGAAGATTTCTTCCTCCACATTTTCCTTTTTTTTTTTTTATAGTTTCAGCTATTTGTTGAGTTGCACTTATTATTTCAGTCTTTTCTCTAAATGTTTACGTGTAGCTGTGAAGCCTTTTGATTTATTTTTTTTATGACTTGGGACTGTCATGAGATTAGATTCAAGTGATTGGATTGATTTCACAAACATTCATTTACTTGTTTTTGAGCACCTTGTGTAAAAAAAAAAAAAATGTGTGACATGACTTGTACATCATTATTACTGATATTAACACCTTTTATGGTTGGGTCAAACAATGAAGTTTCTAAATGCCAAATGATGCTTTTGTGTGTCAAGTTATATGTAAAAAGAATGTGAGATGAGGATGGAAAAGGAGGTTTTAAAACGTTTTAAAAATCGCAGTGAAATCGCAGTTTGATCTGGCTTTGTGAAGTCGAATCATTTTCAGTGGACATATTTGAATTTTATGTGATTTGAAAAAGAAGTCAATTTGTGAGATTATTCTCTTGAAATAAAATGTTGATCTTGCCATTTTATTTTGCACAGTGTGGTGTGTGATGTTTGGGTATTTGGTAACTGAATATTGCTTTTTAGCCCTGTTTGATGACTTGACTGCTCCAGCTAAAGCAAAAGATGTGTTTTGACTTTTGACAAACTATAACACCATCACAAGTCAGGGTCAAGTAGTTAAATAAATGTACAATTTGCATTAGCATTTTTGTTATTATAATGTAGCTAATCTTATACACCGACTAGCCCTAACATTATGACCACTGACAGGTGAAGTGAATAACACTGATTATGTCATCATGGCACCTGTCAGTGGGAGGGGCAGTTGATGTGTTATGCTGCGTTCCAGGCAACTCGGAAATTTCCGACCTCCATCTACAAAAAGTACCATGAAACGCCACATGAAGTCGGATTTCCTACTAAAAGAAATATGAACCCCGACTTCACGAGTAGCAGCCGAATGGCGTCACGCAACAATGGCAGCTCCCATGGAAGCACACATTGTAAATGGTAAATCATAAAATAAAAGGCTAAATAAAGTATTAAATTAAAAATAATAGGCTACATACATGTATCAAATAGTAAAACCTGTTCTGCAAGGAAACTGACGTAAAAAAAATATTTTGTCAATGTTAGCTGGTCACAGTAAACAATCTCTGCAAGTCATCTTCTCTAACCAAAAGTTATTCAGGAAAATGTTATACATGCCCAGAAATGTGAAAACATTTGGAAATATAGCCTACAATTTTTCCTGATTTTTGAGGATTACTAACTGATAAAGCTAAAAGGATAAAATGGCCACCCTTTAATTAACACCAAGTGCATACCTGTCAAGTTTTGGATTTGAAAATAAGGGAAATTTTCCGGCGCCCACCGCGAGCAGTCCCCCCACCCCAACCAAGCTCCAGTATCCCTTACATTTTAAGACAAGTGTTATAGCCTAAAAGAAAACTCAAAAGAGTATATATGAAGAGCATTTATTTAATCGGACACGATTTTTAACCTTTTTATATACAGTCTATGTTTCTAACCAGTGTAACCGGCTGGCCCCGAGTACGTAGGTTACTGCACGGTCCTGACTCGAACCCGCGACCTCGGGTACGGGAGGCGGACACACTGACAAGGAG
>JAPMOB010209215.1:0-31763 GCA_029875015.1 Lepomis gibbosus
ATAATGAAGTGGCCAAACTGGATTCTGGTGGATTTTGTCTCTTGGAATCTTGGAAATTTATCCCCCGAGGGTTCTTTGCAAATTACTCACTTGCCTATCAAGATATAAAGAATATAAATAATAATAGAAAGTAGGTAAGTAGAGAATATACAAATCTAAAAATATAAATATAAAGCAGTGTGGATATGTACAGTGGTTTAACGTATTAAAGAAATGTAATGATCAATAGTTGTAGTAAATTAGAAAGCAATGGTAATAATGAGTACTGTTAGAGTTGATGTGGAATAGGTAGAAATCTGAAATATAAATGTAAGGAGTATGGATTTGTACAGTATTTTACCATATTAACATAACAGAAGTAAACAAGTACTGGTAGAGTTGATAAGTCTGGGTCCTTTAAAAAAGTACACCACCGACTGTTGGACGCACAATGGACAGAAAGAAAAAAGTATGAAAATGGATACAGCAGAACCATTGAATTGTCCTTTTTAAAGTCCACACATTCTTCAGCCTTCATGTCAAAACGTGATGCCTATATTACCCACTATGCAACTCGACTGACCTGTTGGTTGGAAATTCATGTGTGTTATGCTACCAGTGGGTGATGTAGCCAGCATCAAGCAGAGATGAGGAGTGGGCTGCAGAGGTCTGGTGACTAAAGTGACATCACCTGAGGCAATTTACGAGACTTTGGCTTTATGCAACTTTTTCCCCCTCATATGCAGCAGTACTCACCAAGAGCTGTTAACACAATTTGATGCAGAAAATCGGTGCAGTTTCCCTTTTAAGGAGACAAGAAATTACAGTTCTGTAGCAGGATGTTTTGTTCAGTTTGACACTCAGCAGTGACTTTTTAGCTGCTTGAACCTCTGACTTTTCCCTCCCGTTCTGTCTGTGTATGTGCATGTGAGTGTGTCTTTGTTTGCATGCCACTGTGACTTTGCAAATCTGCATGTGTTTTCATGCCTCTGAGAAGTTGTTATCAGACACAGCAGCCCACTGTTCCCCTCCCATACACCCTCCCTGGCACAACTCCCTTTGGACGCTGGCTCACATGACCCTCCTACACTGCTGTCTGCCTTTACTTTTAGCAAAAGGCCTGCTCCCCTCGCCCACTCTGGCCTTGCTATTGTTTATTGTTGGCAGGCCAGTGAATACGTCGCCAAGACTATGGCTTCATATACTGTAGGACACTTTGGCCAAAATTTAGCAAGACAAATTGCGGTGACGAGAACAGATCAGCATATTTCTCTCCTGTTCTACTCTTCTTTGTTTCTGCCCTGTTGATGAATTGTCTGTCTCAGGCCTATAAGAGAAGACAGTTGAAAGCAAGCAGGATGTCAGTGCAGCGAAAAAGGCATAGAAGAATCAGGCATGTGATTGGCAAAGGGCAAAAAAGCAGGAAAATATACTGAGACCCCCCGATACCCCGATTAAACTGGTGGCAGCTCTAACATGGATTGTAAAGCAGGAGCCATGACAATAAGTTATTTAATAGATGTGTTGCAATGGGAATCAAAGACAAGGGTCTAATCCACTGCACCATTGCAACCTCTCTATAATAATTACTATTAGGCTATTTTGTACCAAACTTTAACAGCTAAATGTGCAACATGAAATAATTGAGTCTGTTAACTAAATAATAACTAGGCTACTAAGTTTCAAATTAGTTCATTAGAAGTTAATAGACTATTTTTAATGAGTCAGAGACAGCAGCAAAGGTCGCTGCCTGTTTAAGACCTGGTGGCCTGACTGTTAAAGTAACAATTATATTCTTCAGGAAACTCAAACAGCTGATCAGTCTCTTTTGATAAACTGAGACTGATCAGCTGAAACGTCAAACTTCTTCCAGTTTGAAGTTTCAGCTCTGGCAGTGGGCGGGTGTGTGCGTGAGACAAGGACGACCGCGACAGTTTAACGGAATCGCACTTAACACACAGAAGCCGTTGCTATGGTTACCTCGCAAAACGCCAGCAGCGCTGTGAAAAATGTTCAACTTATAGTAAGCAGTAAGCGGCTTGGGGCGCTGTATGCATGCACTTTCCTTCAACACAGCGGTCGTATGAGATCACCATGGTCCGGACCTCAGTAGGCTAATTATGCACAGCGTGCAATCAAATACGATTTTAAATAGGCCTAGCAAATAAAATCGAAAATCTATCTGTGGCGGTCAGCATATTGTGGCTGGGTGCCACAAATAAATGGACGTATGGGAAACACTGCGGACAGCAGCCTCTCTAATCATAAAAGTAGGCTAAACCTTTAGACAAAACATTAATACATCAACACAATAATGAAATCACCTGGAAAGTTATAAGGGCCGGTAGAGGTGGGATAAATCTGAGAAAATCATTAGTTGGGTTGAGTGCGGGTGGATGATTTATGCCTACATGATTATTCAGATAGGCTATTGTCAGAGCCAATCCGCGCATCACGCCAATGTAGCTCCTATAATCGTGACAAAACAGTGCAAACAGCTGCTGACATCAAATTAGTAGGCAGCAATATCAACCATAGCATTCAGCACTAACCTGCTGTGTTTTATGTTGTCGTTTAGTAATAATAATGCCCTTTATGCAGTCTGTAGCCTACATGTCATTCAGTGTTCCTCCCTGTCAATAAGGGGTGCTGCAGCACCCTCCGCACACCCTTTCACGCTTGTAATTAAGTAATAGGCTATGTTTCCACCTTGCGATGGCCTGAATTAAAACAACACAGTAAACACAGGTTAAAATGCGCTTTTTGTAGTCCATCTTCGTAACATTAGAAATGCAACTCCAAACTCCTGACTTCGGGGCGTGTGCCATAGGCCCATAACCGCTTACTTGGCTGCTTACCATAGCTTCGGGGTCACCAAAAAAACCCAACGCAAAATTGAGGAATACCATTTATACACTCGTATTTGAATTTCCGATTTCCATCCATTGAAAGCTCATTTATTTTTCCATTTTTTGTAAGACAAAGTTACTCTTATGCATATTATCCCCATAGTTATAATTTCTGTGTTCTTTTATCTGCTTATTTCTGCCAAAAATCACACGAAAAGTATCCTTATACTTTTTCATTTCTCAGCCTAAATTTTGTCCTCATCACTGTTCAAGTTGTCCTAGACTACTATAGTCTACTACACCAAGTTGCCTGTTAAAGAGGTCACTAGATAGTCTTTGCACTTAAGTTGTTACAGCATTGTAGGCACATGGTCAATACTTCTAAAAATAGGCTCATTTCATAGAGGCCCGAGCTACTTCCTGTTTTGTCAGATGGATTGTGTTTCCTTTTGGCATATTATTTAAATAACCTGGCTTCCTATTTTTTTACTTTTTCAATAGCCCTAAACATCAAAACAAAACAAAAAAACATTAAATATGGGCAATAGAGATTAAATTATTTTCCCCTAGTAGCTTTAATCATAATTAAACCACAAATTGACCTGATAGGGCTCTATAATATATTTAGTTGTAATCGCATTACCACAGCAGCACACTAGAGCAGCCCCATAGTACTGGGGATCAGAAACTCTTTAGTGAACTCTGGCTCCGAGTGCATGGTCAGATATTTGAGCTTATTTACTCGTACTTTGGTCAGATATTTCCTGATTGAGGTAATTTTATTTTAATGCTGAATCACACAGAGCTGCCCTCCTGCATGCTGCATCTCTGATTCACTAAGGATTTTTCTCCCATTGTATTGTTTATCATGATCCATAATAAATAAATTATTTTCATTATGGCCCCATTAGACTAATGGTATCCCTATACCTAATCATTTCTAAATTCCCAAAAGGGGTCTTAGCAGTCAAGTAACAAACTTTTCAAAGTTCAGAACATGTGCTGCACCATAAACCAGTCACACCCAGGTATTAACTCAAATGGTTTGAAGAGGTTTTATTTCAGTATGCTGCCAACACAGCTCATAGCCTGGGAAAATATAGATTTCACACAGTATGTACCAAACACCATGTCAGGACACTGAATAAATGACTACCTGACAAATTAGTATTAAAACAAATCAATGACGTTTTGAGAGAGGGATATGATGAAAAGTTTACATATATGACAACAATTTTAAGCCAAATGACTGTACAACACCACAAAACTTTGTTTAGCCGACTCAGGGCTGAGTACATTCGGCACTCAAATTTTATTTTCCCTTACATTAAAGTTTAACAACTGTGCAAGAGTTTAGACAGTGGCATAGACCTATTGTTTAAACGTCCTGTACAGGTTCTGCTGCATTAAGCATGACTACTATTGTGAAATGCAGCCCTTCAGGATCTAGAGGACGGACTGTGAGTCACACCTCCATAACCAATGTTCAGTTGCAGTCTGTTGTCTGCTGTGGTGGCCTTATTGTTGTGCTGTGTGTAGTTCACTAATCTGTTTTACTGCCAGCACACACTGGAGTGACCTGCCTGTTCCTTGCTACATGTCAGACAGCTGAATTGTGTCTGGTGCTTGTTCATCTTGGGGAGTGGTGTGTGTGTGTTTGTGTGAAGGTCACGAACACAGAGTAATTTGTTTGTGCACAAACAAAAAGAGGCTCTTTGTGGGTGTCTGTAAGAGAGAGTGACAGACTCCATGAGAGTGTGAAAGGGTGAGTGATAAAGCATATTACCTAAACCACACAGTCTGTTTAAGCTGACATCAACTGACTTAGCTGTACGATGAACAGAGAATAAAAAGGCTTCCTCTAATCAGCCTTTGTTTAACTTATGTGGATGAGTCCGTCACAGCATGCAGTTATTTTCGCTATGACAATAGTCATTTCTATATCTGACTTTAAAAAATTCTAAGCTTGTTTGTGTGAACAAAATTACCTCAGCATATACACCCTTTTGTGTGGCCATTCTGGTTAAATTCTGAACTTATTTCAAATTGATTTGATAAATTGTTTAATAATGACATTGTTTTATCAGTACTACTCTGCCAAAGCAAACAGTAACCCTGACAATTGTAAGGTCAAAGGTGAAATTTTTACATTTTACACTAATTATGCCTGTAAACACTACTGATTTATATAGAAATATAAATTACTTTAAATTTTAACAAGTGTTTTGTCAAGACAAACGTAACAAATTTTTGGCAGTAAAGTATACAGCATAGCAACACCTAACATACATTGTCAACTCACATCAAGTGGATATTAAATGTAACACACTAAGTGGTTGGTTGGTTGAGCTTTTCTGTCTCGTGTGTTAAAATCCAAAACCGTGACATCATTTAAGCAAGAAGTGACGCCTCCATCTTGGTCAGTTATAGTTTTGTAGTTCGAGGGAGTCCTTGGAATACTAAAGTGAAAAGTATCACGATTTTGTATGCAGAGTGGAAACTATTCACACAATTGTAATCCACTTCTTGACGTTCACATCTCCCCTCCATTTTTTCTAGATGTACAGTCTGTCTTCTTACAGACACGTTCTTGTTGCTCTGCTTCCTGTAGCACTAGGGATTGATTCTCAATTCATCTTCGCATTTCATTTCAACCTGCTCTCTTATTAATTTTTTCGTCCAGGAGGAACAGAATTTAAAGGAGGCCTCTACTACAGTTTCATCCGCCACAAAGGCCCCAGAGGAGCCAGATGGAGGAAAACCCAGCAAGACCCAGCAGCTAAAGAAAGTCTTCAAGGAGTATGGAGCTGTGGGAGTTTCTTTTCACATCGGGATCTCCCTCATGTCTTTAGGAATGTTCTACCTCCTTATATCCAGGTAACAAATCATCAGATTATTGCTTTCTCTATAGGTGGGTTACATGTGGCCACTTATACTAGGTGCTTAGCAGGTGGATTGAGTTTTTATTTAGTAGTTCCCATTTTTTCCCCATTTCTATTTTTTATTTTCAAAGCAAAAGATCACAGGATTGATGAAGTACAAAATTATCCACCTCAAAGATGTCTTACCACCTGTGGTTAAACATGGTGGACCTTGACCTTGTCTGGCCCACTTTTGTTTTTTAAAAATCCTTTTTATCTCTTTGATGGTTAAGTATAGATTCTTTACTGTAAAGTCAAGATATGGCAAAGCATCTTTCTAGATACAGCGATTCTCAGAATGAGAAAGAGAAATAGTTTGGACTGTTGTGGTTTATTGTCAGTAGAGGAATCTCTTTCTCTCGTTCACAGTGATCATATAGAGCCTGCAGCTGAAGGAAACATATTCTGAAATTTTCCGCACTTTCAAAGTTTTGGGGGAAATGTAGGAAATCACTGAAGTAAAAGCAGATGAAGCTAGCTGAAGGGAGAGTTAAATGAAAGACTACTATGCAATCAACATACTGCATCAAATGCATCAAACATCACTTACTGATGTTATCTAGCAGTTAGAGAGTCTTTAAACCTGAAGTTTTGCACAGGAAATTACGGGCTTGTGGAAATAACAGAGGAATGCAAAATGTCTGCTGCAAATTGCCTGCAAATGGGGCCTGTTATGAGAGAAAGCAAAGTACAGGCACTTGAAAATGTCTACTCAGTCAGCTACATTACACCAGCCGTGCTGTTGTTGAAAAACTACTACTACCAGCTGAATAATGCAGACACTGAAATTATGTTGAGCGCTTGAATAAAATATGAGTTGTTTTTTTTCATCTTACAAGTATTTTTTTTTGACTCGTAACTTTGCAACAACCCATACAGAATTTAAAATACATTAAATAATCCTGTGCATTTTGTAGCCTTCTATTGATGGTGACCGACAGTGAAAAGCTAAATAGCGCAGCAGCACAATGTTTTGGCAAGTGTATCAGTCCAGACAATTTTAAAGCCCTTGTCTGTCTGTCTGGCCACATGCCAGTGGCTTAAATACCAGAGAGACTTGGCAGATTATCTGACAGCTTGGAGATTTACTTGTATAGCCGATAATGACCCTCGAAGTGAAAACTGACTCTGTAGCTCGCATGAGCTTGATCACTGTGTGGCTACAGAGCCCAGGCATGAGGCCACACAGTACTGTGTGCGGGTAAACAGTTGTCAGGGTGCAGATGGATCTTTTTATATTTAGCTGACTGTAGTTTGCTGAGTGCAGCTGAGCTTTTTATGTGTGAGAGAGAAAGAGAAAGCTGTATTGACTGAAGGAGCTCTGAACCACAGGTTGGGCACATTCTTTACATATTTATTTTCCTGACTCATGAAAATTCTTGAACAAAAGTGCTGCCCAAAGGCAGCAACACATTGCACATTTTACATTGTTAAACCTGCTTTGATTTCATATCTGCAGTGCTTTTTACGGTCATCAGTTTAAATGGGTTAATAGGCTGCTAAATAAACACATTACATTACACAACATTCTTGACCAAACACAGCTCCCTCTGGTGGAGATAAAAGGTAATGTGCACACAGACCCAAAGGGAGGAATGGACTTGTTTACTTTATATTTTATGTCCCCCTCCAAGTCCTTGAGAACCAGCCAGGAACAAAAGCTAGGCAAAAGCAAAAGAAGTGGTTGTTGCATCTTGAGGTTTTTATGACTTTTTTGTTTAGGCTCTAAAGCTAAGGCACGTTTAAATGTTGTTCTGTAGTAATCAAGCCTATAGAAAGTCATCTTATTAAGATGCATGGGGGTTTGGATGGCTGTTTATTATAATCATTTTCTCACTATTATTATTATTGAATGATATGAAACATTTTTAGCGTGATAACATTTTTGGCAACAAGTTTGAAGTTGTTCCTTTTTATCATTATGTTACAATGTTGTTTTGTATTTCTAACCAGCTTTCCGTGTCATTTGTTTCCCCAGTGGCATCGATATGACAGCCCTGCTGTGCAAACTGGGCTTCAGCGAAGCAGTCGTTCAGTCTAAGATGGCGGCAGGGACGAGTACGTTCGTCTTGGCCTACGCCATCCACAAGCTCTTCGCTCCGGTTCGCATCAGCATCACTCTGGTGTCGGTGCCTCTCATTGTGCGTTACTTCAGAAAGACTGGTCTCTTTAAACCGCCCACACCTGCACCCTGATGACCCTCTACTCCTCTGCTGCCTCATTAGGCAACAAACACCCTGACTGTTATTGGCCATAATTAAACCGCCTGTATATATTCTTACTCATTTGCCTTCATCTTGAAATGCGTAATCTTTTCTCAGCTATTGTGAATTCAGGTGAAGAATTTCCTATATTTGTCCCAGTGGTAACAGAATTGTGTTACTGTAGGATTAAAAGTGTGAAATGGCGCTCCACAAAATAAGTGTATATAAATTTATGCCTTAATGTGTGCATTCCAAAAACCAGAAACAAAGCTGGGTTTGTTTGTCAGTATTTATTTACAATCAAAAGTATGATCAGGGATTTTAAGTTTTAGTCCTGCGTTCTTTCAGTCGGCAGATTTGTCTCAATGCTGTGAAGGTTCCCTGTGGGGGAAGAAGTGGAAAAAGCTGATCTCTCCTCCACTGTTCCCCGTTAGCTGACTAGGCCATGTTCTGGTGTTATATGAATCAGCAGAATATTTCAGGTTCTCTCTGTCTCCTACCTCTCTCCTCCCTGCAACCCTTTCTCTCTCACTTAGCTCAGGCTCTCTCTCTCTCCTATGCTTGGTTTTTATTTCCTGCTGTTGTTTAGCTTCCCTCCTATATTTCTTTTAAGCATCTCTCCTAGCATCCATTATCTTTCCTCTATATCCCTTTGCCGTGCCATCCTCCTTTTCTCAATCCTCCTCCTTGTTCTTTAATTTTGCAAATGCCAACACCCAAGCAGTAATTTTCAGTACATTAATCTCAAATTAGTGAAGCTGATAGTTCATTGCAGGCTTTGGTGAAGAATGCTGGTTTGTTTTGAGTTTTTTCTGATTGAATGGACTGTGTTTAACTAATAAAAGGGATGTTTTCTTTTATTTGTTATTTGTCATAAAATACGCTTTGAGCTCATTGTTTTGGTTTTATGGCCCGCAATTTAACTGTTTTGATTCACTCTCACCACTCAGTGTTTTCGGCTGCAACCGGCAGCTTTTTAGAACAAATAACTAAAAACCCACTGGAGGCTACCTGCCCAGCGCCAGACAGCAAAGTTAGCAAACTAGCCGGTGAATGCTGTGGAGCATTTAGCAGCTAAAGAGCCAAAGATTTCCTTCAAGAGTTGGTGGAGATAAGGAGAGTGAAATTTAATAGGAATAAATACCTGTTTGCTAACCTCAGCAATAACAAAAGGTGATAATTTTTGTTATTTATTTACAATGCAGATCATCCACAGCCAAGCTTATTTTATTTGCACATTGCAGATTTCACCTTTTGAGTTAAACACATTTTTATCCAGGAGAAAACTCCTTTAGAATATCAAAGCTGCTTTGCATGTTTTTTTATTCACAACAGATATAAAAACAAATGGAAAAATATAATTTTAACTGCCATTATTATATGTCTGCATAACTTTTCAACCAAACATATGGAGGGGTGTGTAAAGGTAGGAAAAAAAAACATTTTGAAACTCTGGTTGCACTTATCCTTTTTAACCACACTGGGGAGCTTGTGAACTGCAAATACAGTGCTGTCTTTCCTCCATTCCTCTGACATAAACGTGCCACACAGTTCTCCTCTCTTATAAGATTGAATGTATTTGTACTCTTAATGTCCTCAAGATGGATACTGGCATTATATCACAAGAAGGAGCATCCCTCCTCATATATCCCATAGATAAGATCTAGTAAAATACATATCAAACTTCTTAAGCGTTGTTCAACTTGACAGACTGGTGTGTGTATAAAGCAATGAAATTACTCAAAAAACATTACATAAAAAAATGTTAGTAATGTATAGTTTTCTGTCACAGACACATGGAAACTAGATTAAGCTTCAACTCTAAAAACTAGCCTGAAAAAAAAGCAGTAAAGCACTGCCATATGTTTCCTAAGGAGTTAGGTCATCATACTTTGACAAGTTTAAGTCCTCATAAGAATTCATTATTTCAGGCTGTATTTTATCACAGCAGGTGTGGCGCCATCTCTCTCTTCTCTCTTCCCGCCTGTCTTCCCTCTCCTTCCTCGAGGGTTTGAAGGGTCAGCCATCACAGCAAGGAAACCTCAGCTGGTGTGGCGTCCCTGAAGATCTGCAATGTATTGAATGGTGGTCGCCTTGAACAAGACCTGACATCCCGTCTTCCCGTGTGTTTCTTGACCCAGTAAAATATTCAGCCAGGACTGTTGTATGAGGAGAGCTAAGAGTGCACGGTGGTCTGTGCCCGATATCAACCCCAGTTTTTCAGGAATAGTAGCTATGGCAGCATTGTGACACGAACTGATCTTACACACACACACACACACACACACACACCAGGAGAAGCCCGGGCCTCATTAGCCATGATGAGGACTGGGAGCTGCCATCGCCTCTCCATCCCCTGCATATCCCCCATGGCTAGGAACAAATTGGTGACAGCGCTCCCAGCCACTCTGTCGGGCTACCTGCGATACACCGGGCTCTGTCAGGCTCCTCTCCTTCACTGCTGTGCATTTGCGCGTGGGGGTCGTAATACAAGTGAACACTTCATCTGGCTGGCCTTGAGTTGGCTGAGGAGCCCCTCCCCCAACATCAGGGGTTCAGGGGGGTTCAAAACCCTGCCTCAGCTCCTGACTTGTGCCCGCTGCACCTTTTATTAAAGTCAGGCAGCACACAGAGTTGAATCCATTATGGCTGTGTATTCAGACCCATGCTGCATTTCTGACACAAGAGTTGGAAGGCGTGTGGTTGTGTGTGTGTGTGTGTGTGTGTGTGTGTGTGTGTAGCAGCTGCAAAGTGCTGATGCATGCAGTGATATATCAACATATGGCAACAACACATACACTCTTACTCCTTATCCCCACTCCCAAACTCACTTCTTGACAAGCTGCCTTTTCCCCTGCCTTGCACCTTCTTCATTTCATTTCTTCTTTTTTTCCCCGTTATTATTACCAACTATTTCCTCTCCATCATTTTCTGCACCTGCTCATTATCTTCCCCTTATTACCTTTCCCCCGCCGTCTCACCCATCTCCTGACCTGCTCAGTAAACTTGTTAGCCCTCCAGAGTGTCAGGGTCTAGACGGAGGGGCACCTATTCCGTCAACCTCGCGGGTTCAAAGACATCCTGTGAATTTCTTTACAGGAAGGGGCTGGCATTAAGTTTCAAGGTGCACGCAATCATACACACCGCATACTCAAACACTTATTCTCGCTCTCTCTTGCCTTCTCAACATCATCTGTCTTCCTCTTTTTTCGCATAAACCCTCTTTTCCTCACATGTTTTTGGCCACTCCTCTCCTTCTCCCCTGCTCACTCTCTCTCTTGAGCATTTTTGTGTTTCGCTCTCTTTTCCTCCCTCTCTCCCTATCTCTCCTCTCCTGCCTCTGAGTTAAGTTTAGCAGATGCACCTGATGGCAGCATCATCCTGGAGCACCTGTCAGCTGTCTGCCTTCATCACGGCTCCTCGGCTGCCACAGGGGCCACGGGGAAGTAAACCTGGAGACAGTCACTACTATCAACAGCTGCATCTTATTATTTTAAACACCGTTGCCAGTCAATTTCCACCAGAGATGCGTGCATTTATTATTTTATTTTTTTGTGCATGCCGCCACCTCCTCCTCTTTGCTCCTCAGGATTCTGAAGCTCAGCTGTTAAATGTGAGCAATTATAATCGAGCAGAGTGGGAGGCAAGGTTGGAGACAGACAGGGAGAGAGTTTATCCAACAGGTGACAGAAGAGAAGGGAGTGGAGACAGCAGGCATAAGTTGTCAAAGTGTTTTTGGCAGTTGTGGATTATGTTTTTGACTGTCTGTTACTGTAACGTAGCTGAATGCCTGTCACTTGTCTAACAGGCAGCTGGTCATTGAGTTTAGGCTTTGTTAATGCAATACTTCAAAATATACGTGCAGTGTACTGCGACGTGTAATGATACTGAGAGTATTCGTCTTTTCTTAGTCCAATTAATGCCACAGTTGAGTCAAATCATTGCTTCCATTTTGTCTTCTGTGAAGTCACAATAACCATTTTTAAGAACTACATAGACATACTGGGCATGAAAATACTGATCTGGCTGACAGGCTAATGGGATTTGTTTCTACAAAATATTTTCTAGTACAGATTTACTCCCAATAAACATGAAACATATTCAGCATTAGATGCCAGACTGAATGCAAAATGAAATACAACCAGATCTCCTACATCTGTCGATATGGTTATGTTCCTATCCAGAATTGCTAACATCACATATAACTGGTAGTTTAGGTGCTAGTTATCATGTATTTGATTTGTTTACTTACAAATGAATCTCATCCAGGTATAGTTTTAATGTTCCGCTACATGATACCTTTTGGTTTAATCTCCCTCCTACATTTACTGTACGCAGTGCATCGCACTGACATTTAGCAACTTGGGGATGCCCCAACTGTTCCACTACAATCTCTTGTTAATAATGAGGATGCATTTTATAAGCATAAATTGTGTTGCATTGCTGGTGGAAACGGTTTATCTCAATTCCTCTGAACTCAACGGAAACCCTAAGCGGCCATCGATTCATTTATTTATTTTTTTTACTGTTTTACCATGATAATGAGATAATTTTTTCGTGATCTCGAGATAACAAACCATAGCTGAATAAAGGGGTCAGCCTGTGTTTCTTTCTGATAATTTCAGAGCATTTTTCAGTGTGACTGGTCAGTTGGTAGAGCACAGGAATTGTAATCCAAGGATTGTGGGTTCTACTTCTGTTTTCAACAACTTTTACTTTTTTTGTGTTTGTTATCATCCTATTAAACAAAATTGTTATGAAGAGATTCAGGGGGAATCCAATCACACATTCCCGGCTATTTCAGAACGTCAGGATGTGTAATGTTAAATGGATTCTCCTGAATGAGAAGCACCGGCATTTCCTCTGCCTGGGAATGATGGAGAAATGAAAAGTAATCTCTTCATAATAACTTTGTTGACCAGGATTATGAAAAAAAGAAAAGAAAAAAAAGTTGATAGTCAGTGAGAATCCCACAACTCCAAGAGTATGAGTCCTGTGCTCTACCAACTGAGCAAACCAGTGAGTGATTTGACTAGGGATGCACCAAATGTTCAGCCACAGAAATTAATCCTCCAAAAACAGCGAAAAAAGGCACTTTCATGTTTGGCCTAATACATCAAAAGACCGAATAAATTTTACCAAACAATTACATTTACATGTTGTCAGTGTGGACGCCATTTAAAGTGTCTGAGAAATACGCAAAAGTTGCCGTTTGCAGACACTGTTCAGCCGAGAAAATCCACTTCATCTGTGGCTGACGTCTTAGAAAAGGCAACAAACGATCTGAAACGCTTTAATTGTTTCTGTCACTTGTTTCTGAGAAGGAGATTAAGCAAGCTGCACCTAAATTTCGAGTGCACACGTATTCAAGCCTTTATGGTAAATCCACTGAAATGGACCTGTGCGAGCCGACAGGCAGGTTAGCGACTTTATCCTTTGTCAGTTTCTCTCTTTACAAAGACAAGTGTTGCAGTATGAGAGCCCTACATAAAGGAGTCTTCATGTTACACGATGCAAGAACCACAAACATCATTATTTATGAAACTGTGTCAGACTTAATGAATTTAGCGTCAGGATACACGTGACAATGTCCGGTTTTCAAAATAAGATGTCTAGACAGGATAGATATAAGATTAATTGGATTGTATTCCCAGAAAGTATAAAACATATTACATGTGTCCATTTAAAGTAAATGGACACATGCAATTTACTTTACGGACCCTCTTGGGCCTCGGACCCACCCACCATAGTCTCCCCAAATCCTGTCGGAAACACTGAGTATAAAGCTCATTTAGACTATTTAATTTATGCAATGGGGAAAAAAAGGCAAATAAATGGAAAAAATGTAAATGTACTTGTTTGGTATTCAGTAAATTTTTTCAATATATTCGGTTTCGGCCAAGAAATTTCATTTCAGTGCATCCCTAATATTTACAATGAAATTACCATTAAACCACTGTGTAAAACTACTGTTTTGTTATCTCAAGATCACGACAAAATGATCCTGTTATCATGGGAAAACAACATTCATTGTCTCAAGATAATTATCCCGTTATCACAGGAAAACTGAGTAAAAATGTTTGAATTGATGGCCACTTAGGGCTTCCGTAGTAGTCACCTTTAGAAGATAACAGGATCATACAGGTTCACAGTATGTAGTTTTGGGAATGTATAAGTGCTAAACTGCCATATTACACACTCTATATTTTAACAGCCTGGTATTCCCTCACAGGTCCAAAAGGGCAGACAATTAGACAGGTTTCAAACAAATTTTGCCAATAACTTAATTGTCTAAACCCTTTATTCAGATGTCAAAACAAAAACTGTCTGCACACATCTATGTTAGGTCCTACTTTAATTAGAAAGTTGCTATGCAAGATCTAATGGAAGTACACCCAAATGCAACACAGAGTCACTATGTCTGTAGATCAAGATAATTGGTAAATAAATAGTTGGTGATAAAAAGAGAGACATGAAAATTCTAACGACACAAGTTACTAAAAAAAAAAAAGTATTTTTAACCTTCGATCATTCTTCTATAATATTATCATATTATCTCCCTCTTTGGCAGAGGAACAATAGAGCTGATGGCAAAGGTCATTTGAACTGGCTGCTGCATCAGGTAGGTTTGATGTCTTGCTCAAGGACTCTTTGACAACGATGAAAACTGACCATTCATATTTACAACTGTGTCCAATTGCTTGGACACTAGTGTTAAGAAATACACCAGTAACCTAATGACTTGCAGTAAACCAGCTATAATCCCAAATCAACGTTTATGGAAAATCCTGTTGTTGCATCTAAAACAATATTTCGAAATCACAAGCCAGAGATGATCAGTCATAAACAGTTTGTTTGCACTCTGGGAGAAGAGTGGACCAAAACTACAGCAAGTGCAGAAACAGCGCTATAAACCACCACTGAGCTGCCATTACCGATCGAAGTCTGTTTGCCTGTACACACTTCATAATGAATGCATCTCATAAATCCTCCCTAAACGATTCCTCCTTAAATGATTCCCACAGCTCAGACTGTCCGCTCAGTGGAGGGCGCTCATGGATCAAACCATTAACGGAAAACCAGGCCCGGGTGACGAGCGGAGGGCAACAAGCTCAGGCCCCAGATCATCACCCCGCCCCAACCCACCGCCCTCTACAAACATAATGGAAAGCAAACAGACAGACAATTTCTTTCAATTAGCCCGAACTGGCCGACCCAATAAATTTTAGTTTGTTCCTCAAGACGTAAGGGCCCCGCTGCATGTCCTGCTGAAAATGAAGACTAATGGGGTATTGTGGAGCTGCTGAATGCTTGATTTTGTGCCACTCTACCGCTCGCCTGCTCTTCTTTTCTTTCTCCGGCCTTCTCTCCTTCCTTCAGCTAACTGGAGTCAGTGCTGACCAGGCACAACACAAATGTTTAATACATTTATTCACGACTTGGATTCATTTTCTGTTTTAAGCATTATTCCTGAGTGGTTAGGCGGAGCTATTCATCACAGCTTGACAACAGCCGTGATCGTAACCATTGTTCACACTCGGTGTCAGCTGAAGTGATGGCCTGCAGAGAAAGACTCAGCCACTCAGCTGCCAGCTGAATTACTTCAGTTTCTTTCTTTCTTTTTTTTAAACATACAGCATGTTTTATGTGAATTTAGAGTTATAATTAAAACAGAATCTTTGTTGGGGCTGTTCAAAATATGCCAGTGAGTAGTTCAATATCTTTAAGGCTCCTATTTCTCTGTGTCACTGCCAAAGAACTGTTGATTTTACCAGTGGTGGAAGAAGTATATGCAGATCCTTTACTTAAGTAGCAACACCACACGATAAAAACACAAGTAAAAGGCTTGCATTCAATAAAAAAGTTAAAGTTATACATTAAGAATCTGTTCACTATGTTAATTTTCTGTCACAATATTAAAACGCACTATGTAAACCTGTGTTAAACCATTTATTAAGTGTTTATATTCCCCAATAAATGCTAAATAAGGGGATTTAAAGTATTGATTGTGCAAAAATTGCCCATAAGAGTTATATTATACATTATATTTATATTACTGACTGTTCATGTACCATTTTACAGTTGTAGTCATAGGCGGTGCTAATTTTAACTCCTAGTATGTAGTTATATACAAATACATTTTTTTTAGATGATCACACGAACAGTTATCCGTCATATAGTGTCAATAACTCCAACACCAAAACATCTACTTACATCTACCCATTGTGCATCCTTGTGCCATGTGATTTCCAGGTAAGCAACGCTGACCAGGCCTCCTCCTTCCATTTGGTATAGTTCTGATATGTCTGATGCTCATGTGCCCATTGTAGGCACAGTGGACAAGGGTCAGCACGGGCACCCTGACTGGTCGGCGGCTACGAAGCCCCATACAAAACCAACTAGTTGGTGGTTTTCAACATTCACATGAACTATGAGGACAAAACATTCACTTGCTGATATAACCCATCCACTGACAGGTGCCATGGTAACAAGATAATCAGTCTTCACCTGTCAGTGGTCATGATGTCATGGTTGATGGGTATAAACATAGGCTACATACTGTATACACATACATTTAGGTAGAGAAAATGTAAAAGTTACCTACTTCATATATTTTACAAATACCGACCTATTCAAGACACAACATCCGTGTCTGCCCTCGGCCCCTTCTTTCACCATTCTCCAATACAGAAAAGCTACACCCATGGTTATTTGTTATTTATTTATGATTATCCTCACAGTTGATCACTGTCTTTTTTTAAATGTAATCCTTCCTCTGAATGCTGAGTTTTATCTGCACCATCAGAAACTTTCTTGGAATCTTCATACTAGTAGCCTGCTCTATTTCTACAGTTGATCCCCCCTTCAGCTCTGGCAAAACAATCATTGCTGGTTGACGTGAAACGCATCGCTAGTAGTGCACCAGTGCAGGAATGTCACCACATTTATAAACTTAATCATATTAGGTGAACTCATTTGGCAAGGGCTTGAATGTAACTGATGTTGATTTATATGAAAAAGTCCTGCACTCCAGGTTTAAAGTGAGATTAGATAACCATGAAAAGAAATAGTACTGGTTGTTGCCACTTTTTTCCCCGAAAAACAAAGAAAAAAAAAACAAAAAATACCCGACTTAACAGCAATGCCAATAAAAACAATAAAGATGAATAATTAAAGGTATATTTGCCATCAAAAGCTGATGTATGGAGATCCTAAGGCCACCGCTGGTTGATGAGGGAAGAAACAAAGTTGCTTTGTCATAGAGAGAAATATTAACTACAAGAGGACAGGGGGCAAGGAGACATCGATTTTACAATTCAGGACTCAATCAAAGAGAATTATGGATGGCAATACTACTGTGATTTGCCTGTGCTGCTCATTAAGCGTAACATCCATAGTGTATGTCTTCCCGCTGGCAATGTAGGAATAAGATTTACAGGAGTAGGTTAAATACAGTTCAATATTTAAGAGGTGAAGTCACATGATGGCTAATAAAAGGTGGGTGAGCTGAAAAAGGTAGTCAGATACAATGCAGGGGAAGAAAGGAGGAGGGAGGAGAGGGAAACAAAGAGGAAGTGGAAAAGATAGAAAAGGAGGAGAAGGAAAACGGAAAAGTATATGCACACAAAAGACAGACGCAGAGGGAAAAAGAAAGAGAAAACACCATTATTATAGCCTGAACAGATAAACTATGCATCAAAGTGTAGCGTTTATTGAAAAACCATTTTTATGTGTGCTTTGAGGGCATGAAAATGAGAGCCCGATGTTCAAACACATCAATACAACACTGCAGCAGCCAATGTATTTTTTCCCCCCCTTTTTCTTCTGATTCCCAATCAGATCGTGTGGCTCCCTGCAGGCTTTTATGCCAGCCACAAATGGTGCGACTGCCAGACTGACAAACACGCAATCACTCAGAGTGGAGTGGGAGAAAAAAATTTAAAATAAACACAGCCTCTCTTACTCTGCCTCCTATCACAAAAGGCCCTTTTAATAAGCCCATGAAAAAGAGCAAGTAATCCTTTGTAATGATTTCATTAAATGCCCTCATCACACCTGGAGATAATTCCATTATGATTGTGGCAATAAAATGAGGTTTTCATCAAGACCCGCAGACAGAAGGAGGAAAAGCTATTATTCCTCTCATATTCAGATATGACGTTGCCTTTCATATTATGATATTGGGCTATTTGGCAGAATTTATGACACTCAAGTCAATCCATAATGCTTGTGGAGAGTTTCTCCCACTGACAACACCAGACACTTTAAACGTGCTTCATGCTGCACCTGTGACAAGATAATTATGTATGGTTTTGGGAATCGCACACGATAAAGAAACTGGTCTTCGTCCTTTATATTATAAGTGAGGGTTTTCAATTGGCCGAAAGGAACACTATCTGATAAGTTCATACATCTAAAAAGTTCATGAAGCAAGCAAATGTAGCACCTGTAAAACTAAAAAAAAGGTGTAAAAATCTTCCCTTAGAAAGTATAAATTCACCTTTCTTCGTGCCTCAGGATAATAATACTTCATTTCATTTTTAATATACGGCAAAAGAAGAGATGATTTATTTAGACAAAGCTACATTCGCTCAAAACTCTTGGGTAACCTTGGCATAACCTTGTAAAGTTTTTTTTAACGGTAAAATTGTTACTGAACAGTTGCTTATTTACAAATCCATCAGTCAGAGTGACATCAGCCATCAGCCTTAAATCATATTTCTGGCTGCCTGAAATATATGACAAGAAACCATCCTGATCACATGCACACTAACAACTATTAGGGCTGGGCACGTTAACAAGTTAACACATTAATTAATTACTGCCAACAATTATTTTATGGCATGTTAATGCAGTTTTATAAAATTATTATTATTTTGAAAGTCCGCTGCTCACTGGCTCCGAATACACATACAGTCAAATAATGGGTCAGAGGAGGGGTGAGATATTGATCAGCCTGCAAATCACCCTCCTAAACAAGCAGTGGCGGGACGCTCTTCGGCAGACTAGGCTTCGCTGGATGCAGCTTGTGGGAGAAGTAGATAAACTAAAGCAAGACAAGCCATCAAATACCAAAGCGAAGTGGATAGCTACACACTGCATGCTGATTACTATTAGGGAAGATATCTGTCTTAGGAACATTCTTAAAATCACAACGTAGTTGCTTGGCCCCGCAGGACTGCTCTGCGCTTGGGTGATCCGCGAGTAAACGGCAGGCGCTCTATGGCTAGTAACAATGGCAACAGCTTCTGTGTGCTACACAGCTGTAGCCTATTTAATTTGAAAATTCCCTCCTGTTGATGTCCTATTTAGTAAACAGTAATAGATTCTAGAAACTGACAAGGATCAGTCTCTCACCCAATGATTTGAGCTCCGCGACGTACAAAAAGTTCAAGACAATTCAACTTCGACGCGAGGCAAGCACTTCACTAACAGAGACACTTGCTACTGAACACAGAATGTTTATGCTGCTCCCTGATAAAAGGAAATGTTTCTGATACTTCTTCAGAAAAAATAAAACAGAAAAAAAACAAGAAAACAAATTTACATATTTTAACCTGTTGCTAAGAGACAGTGTCTGTTATGATGTTAAGATCGCTATGGCTCTAGAAGCTGATGACAACTTGTTTTAACACGCTAGATAAAAAGGTAATGTTCTGGAAGTGGTAAATAGATGTTTGCAAACCACATGTTATTACATGTTATTGCACTTTTGTGTAAATAGCAGTACATTTAAAAGTGCACAATGCACTACTTTAGAATTCTTTATTTAATTTTGCGCATAACAATTACTATTTCATGGCTAGGGACCAGGAAGCATAGAAAGTATATTATATAAGTAATATACTTAGTATACTATAGTTACTAAGTATATTACTGGATGAAGACACCCATGGGTTTCAATGGAGAGCAGTAAAGGCAGAATCCCTGTAATTCTGGTAGCTGCATAGGTGCTCTTTGCTGAGTCAATAAAAGGTCTGTTGGCTCTGTGTTTGTCTGACTCGGATCATGACTGTTTAATCAGCCCACCTACAAGGCTTATCTGCCAAACACAAACGCAGCGTCACTGATGGCCAAACAGTTTTTTTTGACATTCACAGAGAGCTTATTCTCTAAGCAATACGGATACATCTCTGATGTGTGACGAGATGTCACAGGGTTTTGACATCATTTTTGGGCCTACATGGAACCTTCCATCCAGGCTTTGGTCAGCTTCATTTTTATTTTGATGGGACTTGAATTGTAGCTCACATTGGTCTCCAACTCCCTCTGTGTGTGCATTCTCAAAGTAAAAATTAGTTGTTTTTTGAGGAAAACAGCTGTCAGTGAGAGTACACACAAGACCTATTTTAATTGCTGAAAAAAAAAAATCTAAGCTGTGGAAAGCAATTCACAGATAGGGAACCAGCACAATTATGTGCAGGTAAGCACATGGTGGGTTTCTTAATGCTTTTTCTGTTAAACAGCTGTGAGAGCAGAGTTTGTGGGTAAGAAATCCACAATAATTCTAAAATGGCAGTATAGCTCTGTAATTGGGAGATAATTCTCTGTGGGTTTGTGACACCTTTAACATTAAAGTTGCACCGCTTAATATGATAAAACATTCATATCGTGATCGTTTTGACAGATATTACAATTGTGATGTGATTAGTGGTAAATAGTCATGATCATTTTAAAATGTTGCATCACAATTTTCACAAAAACAAATAAATAAAATCATGATGATGGGACATTTATTGGGGTCTGTCCCAATAAATGGCTGGGGTATCTCTGCAGCACTATAGTAATTTTCACTATAGTAATTTTTGCAATTTTTAACTTGGCAAAAATTGGCAGTTTCTGTGATACTACACTTGGCCATTTCGCGATATTGATAACATTTTGATTAATTGTGTATCCCTACATTACACAGTCATTTGATCCATTGTCAGTATTATGATACTGATTAGGTGCAGCTTTAAATTAATCCATCCATCTAATTTAAAATCACAGTAAATCACAAAAAACAATAACACAGTAACGTTAATAAAAAGTTGGATATTATGATGAGAAAATATCCAGATATTCTAGTTGTATTTTTGCCTCAGTCTGGATAAACACAGTCTAACCTGCAAAACATTATAGAGGAGACAAAGAGAAAAAGAGGAGAGTGGGAGAAAGAGTTTCATTACAAAGTGTACCGAAACAGAACTTGAGCACTGCCACAATTCTGTCAGCTGGCAGTGTGGAGCTACAGTATAGGGCTCTCAACAGAACTTATATTATTGTTACAAACGGCAAAGAAAACGGTACGGCAAAGAAAATGTGACAAAGGAGAAATGGCGAGGATACTGTGTGCTGTCTGGAGGAATGGGAAGCTATGTGTTTTTGGCATTCATGTCACAGCCCTTTTGAAAAATGCATCAAAGCAATTGCAGAACTCGTGGGACTGGGTTTGGGCACACAAAGTCGTGACCATCATCCAAACCTCAGTGGTGAGGATGGAAGGGAGCTGCTGCTGCTTATAGTGGAGGGTTTGAAATGCTACTGTGCCACTTAATAATAAAAACAAGCGCCCTGCCAGACCATGGTAACACAGATTCCTTTAATTTCTATGGCTGTGCCTGTTGAGATCTAAAATGTGTATGTGTGTGTGCTACAGTGTACAGAAACAATTTGTCAGTGGCGGTGACTTGTATTTTCCATGCCTCTTGAAAACTTGGAAACAGATTGTGCTGTTTTTCATGCTTACATTCACACATGGCTATTAGCTGAAATGCCTTCTGCTTTAGGAACAACTCTCTCTTCCACCGTCTGCTTGGAGAAATCGCAAATAACGATGGTCACAGTCTAACTATGACTTTCTTACGCGTGCACTGGTGGTTAGGCATTGAAATGAGATCATTCGCAGATGGATAATTCCCCACAGACGTCATGCTGTCCACTCATCTTCTCATCTGCTTTGTAATTCTTGGCTAAGACTTCTCTAAGAAGGAAAAAGGAAAGTTCATCGCTCTGAGTGGTTAAAGCAGCAAAGCTCATGTTGTTATTATTACTAATAGTACTTCTGCTCCACTTCTGATAAGTAGGCTTACACACACACACCCCACCCACACCCACACCCCACGCCCTCAGAAGATGGATCAATGACGTTATGGTCGAAAAGAAGTAGTAAGGCTGACACTGGACTTTTAGGGTAGAAACTGATAGATATCTATATGCATCAGGGCTAAAACTTGTGTTTTATTTCCATTACCTGTAAATTAGTTTCCTAAATCATTTTAATATAAAATGTGAAAATTATGAATATATTATGCATTGTTAAGAATGAGCATTGTATACCTACCCCAGAGGCAAAGATGCCAACTTAAAATTATCCAACTTACACCCCAAAACCCATTTATATCTCAGTTTACAATCATACCTATGAGAAAGAAAAGCAACAAAATTCTTATGTTTGAGAAGCTGGAACCAGAAAATGTTTGGCATCTTTGCTTGAAAATGGATTGAAACAACGAATCAATGATCAAAATTGTTATCTTTTAATTAAATAGATAAAGTAACTCATATTGGCTCTCATATTTTCAAACCACATCACCAAAAATAATCTCTTAAATTTGGCTGTGTTGTAGACTTGTGACCAAGACGTACAAGATGACATATTACAGCAGGAAAAAAACTTAATCATTGTGACATTGTTGCTATTTTACCTCAAACATATGTTTCTGCATAACATTTCTGCACTGAAAGTTTTTTATTTTTTATTTAACAGCTGTCATAAGATAATACCAATGTGTGACAAGCTAAAATCAGCTGATAATAATCCGCCATGCTTATGTATTGGTTAGGCTTTAATTATAATGAACTACTTCTGGCACCTCAGCCCATCACATCCCACTGCACTGGTCTGGTCTATTTAAAAAGGCTCTCACTCTGTACCCTGACTGCACTTGTGCTTTCAATAAAGCCACTAGGTTCTGCTCTGTTTATGTAAAACCTGCAGACTTTGTTTGTCATGTAAAACCTCTAGAGGATTCTGCAATGTTCTCTACATTATCATACTGTTGTTCCGTACAGTAATCGAAACTATTCTGTATCCAATACAGTATGTAGCCACAGATTGGTATGTAGCCATCACGCTCAGAGGAAGGTTATTGACTTCATACTAAACCTGAATAAAAAATGAAAAGATCAAACAATGGTCATTCCAAAGCACAAGCTTTGCATTTGTGAAACATAAGTTGTATTTTTGTTAGAAGTTTGAGTATTACATAACTCTTTTCTTAAAGAATGGAACAATGAATATACTCCAACCTAAACCCCACGAACCTCTTTTTTCCCTGTAGCTCTGTTTGGTTGCAAGATCTTCATAAATAAACTTTATTAGTCTATACTAAAAATAAGTTCAGCTTTGGGACATGTAGCACCTCATATTATAAGTGAAATAAAAAACACCTCACCGCATGTTCCAGTAGTGAGAGGAGAAGGTGAGAAATACTCCTTTGGGGTCGGCATAAGAAGGTGACACTGTACTGCACTAAATACACAGAATATGAGGTTTGTAAAAGCCATTGTCTCTTATTGATTCCCAATCACAAATGAGTTATTATTATCATCAACAAAAACAGGAGACAAAAAAGCTTAATCATTGTGACATTGTTACTACAACATCGTTGTAAATAAAGCTTTGCGACGAAGAGAATGCAATGTAAAATAAGGAAATTGGCCCTCGTACCTTCTGTATTATTCAAAATGGACAAGCAGTAAATCAGTGTACACAATATTAGATAGAAATATACTGTTCTTTCTTGTGTTATGATGAATTTGGTGGAATTATTATTATAAGCAATAATGGAGAAGATAAATTATAATTTGAGACAGATAATTTGAGTCATGGCATTAAATAATATGATATAATATCATCATGTCGGCCTACCTACAGACCACAAGAAAATCTAACTCACCACAGTGTGTTATACAGTAAGCGCTCAATACAAAACACACAGTTCAACCAGCAATTAATGTCCTCAAATCTCCTAGGAAGTAAGCAAACAAAAAATACTCAGTTTGAGGTTCATTTCAAAAGCTGGCCAATGAAAATAAAACTAAGTGATGCCTCTCAAGTTCTCCTGCAGCCTCGATGCTAGTAAGCAGCTGCCAGGCAGTAACTCAGGACAGACTGGACCTCTTTCGGACTTGTGCGTTTGGTTTGATATATTGTTTCACAGATATTTTCTGAGCTGACTGGTGGCTGTGTGTGTGACGCAGGCGCCACAATACTTTTACCTTACTACACGTGTCTTTATGTAAGTGCATTTTTCCTGTCGTCAAAGCGGCGGATGGCCTGACGATTTCACCCACCACCACGTTGCCCGCAGGGGGCGGCTGTACTTCAAAGTACAGTGTGACGTGCAGACGAAGCATCAACTTCTTCTGCAGACTGCTTTCAGCTTGGATATCATGTGACCAGAGTGTAATCGCAGCCTTTACGATTAAAAAAATCTCGTTTTATTACATCGCGATAATATCGCAAATGCAATTAATCGTTCAGCCCTAGGTAGGGGGGCCTGTCTCACTTTGTGATTGGATTAGAATTTAGTAGCGGCACCCCTTGTCCTCAGTTCAGTTTCTGGAGTGGAAATAGAGATTAAAACTCAAAATAAACACAGTCGCAGTCTCTGTACAATCATGAGCCACAATCACAAATAGAGAAATCAGTAACACAGCCATTTATTACTTGGAAGCTTTCCTGTGGAAGCTTTTCTCACATGTTGGGATCACCATTTATATGTACGGGAGGTGGGGGTTGGGAAAATGCTGCTGTATTCCCTGGATGTTGGATCAGTGAGGGGCACAACAATTTCACGCGACCACTCACCACTCTCGAGGGAATGAAAGAAAAACTTGTTGAAAATTCATAGGGGTTCTGAGAGTGTGTGTGTCGGGTCATGTGGTGGATTTCTGAGATACAGCAGGCTACAAGGCCTCATGATAGCGAGGTGTGTATTTATTTTCAAATGTGTGCAGGTGTCTGTGTTACAGAGAGCAAGGCACGGACAGAAAATGAAAAACAAGAGAGATAAAAATAACAGACACTTTTTGGACACTTGGAGGCAGCGGAAACTGTTACTTGTTTACACATTGAGCAGACAATCATAATAAAATTGTTGATTATGGTTGCTTTAAGTATGCAACAAAGAAAGAAAGACGCAAAGTAACATGTTTGTTTTCAAATGTGCAGTATGTAAGTGTATGATTGTTGTGGTGGTTTGGTTGGGGTCGGGGTCAGGACTCCAGACAGGCCCTACCCACTGTATCCATCCTTACAAAGAAAATCTCATTAAAGCCACTCTTCCTCTTAGCTACATCACCAGTGGGAAACAGATTTGGATATTTCGCTCTGCCTCGTCTTTTAAGCACTCGGCCTGCGATCTGTTAGGGGGAACAATGGAGGAGACTGATGAGGGAGGGGGAGCATGTATTGACTTTTTCTCTCTCCTCTTTCATCTTAATGCATCTCATTTTCCTCCCATCCTCTTTTGTTGAACACCTTTCCTTCCCCATCAACCTCCATCAATCTCTCTCTCCTTGCTGGGTGAAAAATTGCACCCATTACCTTTGTCACGTGGTATATAGAAATAGCATTCTTTACACTGACAAACGTCAGGTAAAACAACTTACAGTGACTCAAGACTGCAGGACACAGGCAGCACAGCATAAATCACTCCCAGATATTGGAAAACTTTCATACAGTAAGGTGAAGTCTGGTGAAATGGCTGCACATCCCAAACAATGCAATCGAAAATGCTTTGGCACCTGTGTTGACAAGAACCAGGAAATGAGATAATATTTCTCCCGTATTAGCTTCTCTGCACTAGCTGCCTGTAAAATCCAGAAAAGAATTTAAAATTCTTCTGCTCACATACAAAGCCCCTAATGGTCAGACACATAGTACCTTATTATGCTGCTAAAATACTGCACTCTGTGAATGCAGGGTTACTTCAAAAAGCAGAATGGAAGCAACAGCTTTCAGCCATCGGATCCCAGTTTGGGTTCAGAGGACAAACACATTTAAGAGTAGGCCTAAGACTTTCTTCTTTGACAAAGCTTAGTTAGGGCTGGCTCAGGTGAACCCTGAACCATTCCTTAGTTATGCTGTTATAGGCCTGGACTACTGGGGGAATTAACCATGATGTTACCAACTTCCCTTTATCGTAGGTTTTTGTCCCTCTCCTCTCTCCTACTGTCATTATCAGCAGGTATTTCACGCTTTGGAGCTGTAAAGTCTGGATCTGTGGTTGCGGGCTTCTTGCTCGACATCCGCTGCTACACTTATTAACGTTAGTCCTATTTTTAATATTATCATTAAAGGGGCATTATAGAGTTTTCCAAGGTCAAAAGCGGGGCGGCTTTAAGATTGCAACCAGGTATGTGCTCCTACACGTGTGCACTTGAACTCATGAGCGAGCGTAATCCGAAACACAGCCGCTTTCATACAGAAATCCTGCAATAAACGCAGAAACAAGCATGACAGCTGTGTGTTTTGTCTAGACATATTCAGGCACTGTTACTTCAATGTTCCCTGCTCAAAGGCAGATCAACACCAGCTCCATATCTGTTATACAGCGCGGTGAGATACCGTCATATTGGCTCAAAACTCCCAATAAAAAAGGTAGTGTGAGAGCGGCTATAGACAGGGAGACAGCTTCACACAACATGCTGGAAACGCAGAAACTCGAACTGCAAAGTTACAGAAATATTTTTATCAGCTGCTTGAGGTTGATCTAATCTATGCTCATTAACATGATAACGTTACATTTACTGCATTTACCCGACGTGCTAACTAGTGTTGTAGTATCCGAGACTGGTCTCGGTCTCGAGGCAGGTCTTAAGACCATTTTTTTGGTGGTCTTGGACTCGTCTCAGACTCGACTGCACCTGAGTATTGGTAAAAGACAAATCTACGTTGAACATTACAAAGCAAACAGCGGCAGGTCTGAGCTAACATAGCATTAGCTGACTGTCCTGCCTGACATCATAATAATGTTAGGCTAGTAAACAAATCGCTCCACATTTGCTTTTCCGGTGGCACACAGGATAGTAACATGGGTCGCGTTAGTTGGTTAAGTAATTTGGAAAGCGATAGAACTTTGCACCAAGATAACATTAGCAATTGCTTGCCTTTAGCCGCCGAGCTAACGTGACTGTGTGTTTCTATAGCCTTTCAGATATCAAGGAAGAACACAGTGAACATCTGAATCTGTTTGGCCTGACAGGCTTCAGCACATAAAACTTTATTGTTTTGTATCCTCACGTGGAGTATGTTGGAGTCTGTGTTGTGCTGGGAGCTGGTTGTTTTACGGTGTTAGTGGACTGCATTTCATTAGCTGTGGTGTTGTGGTGCTGAGACACAGGACTGCATCCGATCCGGTGTCCTCACATTAAAAGCAGAATAGTGGCTGATGCCAGCAACAGAGAAAATAGGTGCTTCATTTCTACGTAAGTTTTGAGACAACTGACAATAAGGCAGTGAAATTAAATAATTTCTAGGGCTGGCCCGAGTTACATTTTTTGATCTTTGAAGCTTTGACAGTAATTAACAGCGATTAATCGAAGCTTCGCCACCGACAGGGGGTGGAGGGTACAGCGGTCGCACTATGCCAAATGTCTGTTGATAAGCTGGCTGTCAGGAGTTACAGCTAGACATTTGATAGATATAAGCAGAACAGCAAAAAAAAGGATAAATGCCCAGGAGGTTCTGTCAATGACATAAGTAAGGGAGAATCCGATGGGGGAGAAATAACAGCGGCTCATTAATGTCTGAGAGAGAACGCTCTCAGTTTTTTAAATTCTCACAGCGTAGGCTATTCATTTAGCTGATGCGTTTATCCAAAGCGACTTACAGTTGTCAGAGGTAACAGCAAGCTATTATTACAACACTTGTTTTTAACTGTGTAGACACTAATGCAGGACTAAGAAAATGAGGAGTTAGATAAAAGAGGAATATTTACAGCGGGACTGAAGGGACAGGAGACTGCACCAGGGAAAAGGGGAAGATTAGGTGCGTGTCTAAACGGGTTGGTGGCTACTGTGCAGAGCAGGTTGCTACGTACCTACCTTGTTGTTGCCTAAAGAGCGTTACATTCACTGCTCTGAGCAGAGGTCAGACGCATGTTAAAAAAAAACAAACAAACAAACAAAAAACCCCCCCTCAACATTCGCATCTCAAAAAAAATCATACATACAGCCCCTTTAATATTACATCATTATCTTTATTCCACAGGCTGATAAGTGGAGATAACAGTGTGTTTAGTATCTGACCATTTAAATGGGGTTTAGAAGTTACTACAGTGTCTGGTCATATTTTTTAAATTACTTTATAGTAGGGCTGGAAAAATATGGCCAAAAATGTTATCACGATAAAAGGTTTCATATCTTACGATATCGATAATTATCACGATAAGTGTCAAATCGTTATTTTTTTCGAGTTTGAAGGCTGATTTTTGCCCCTTAGTGAAAGCTGAAGAAACTTGGTGGGTAATTGGGGTTTACACTTAAGCAGTTAAATATTTAAAAGTAAACTTTTTTTCAGTCCTTTAAGTCCATCCAGTCCAAATAAACATCTTAATAAAACATTAAGTCTGAATTCATGTGTGGTTTAGGTGAATAAAATCAAACATTTATTGAATATTTATTGAACATTTGTTATGTTATTGAAAAAAAAATATTGTCCAGCTCTACTTTATAGGCAACATTTGTTTTATACACAGCAGATTTGTCTGAACCAAAATGCATGCCAATCCATAAAATCACTGTTTAGTCATTTTACTCAAAATAGAATTTCAAAGTCATTCGTGTACATCGTTTGGAAACCACTAATGTCTATACAAAATGTGACAGCAATTGACCCAATAGCTATCAAGACATTTCACTAAAAACTAAAAAATGTCCACCTCATGGTGGGTCAAGGGACAATTTAAGATGGGCACCTTGAATCTCAATGTACAAAATTTCATGGCAATCGGTCCAATAGCTGTTGAGACGTTTCAGTTTAGATCAAAGCGACTGACAGAATTACAATGTCACCCCTTGAGCCACGACCTCAGCATTGCTAAAAATGCAACCACTTCGGCTCTTCCACTTAAACATGATAAATGATGAGAACACAATAGGTACCTTAAGTACGGAATAGTAATGACCCGTGCATTTTGCACAGTGTGGCATTTTGGTGTTAATTACATTAGGTTGCAAAGTGCTGTTAAGGAACCTGAAAGGTCTGCAGGCGCTGCATCATTGACTAATCAATTGCCATTATCATGCCTGGTACAAAGGTCTCGACCCGAGGGACATGTTGGACATTGCCATTACTTCTCCCCTTTGCTTTGGCAGAGCAACTGAAGTAGTTGCTCTGCAAAAGCAACACCATTTAATGGCCGCTAGGAGATCATTTTAAAGTTTTAGACTGATGGCTATCCATAAAAGCTTATCATTTTAGAAATGACAATACAATCTGAAACTATCCAACACAATGGCTGCACTCTGGGTGTGAGGTCTAAATATGAAGCCATTACAGGACTACCACTACTGCTAAAACTACTGCTGCACCTAAATGAGGAAATGTTTGGAAAATGTCGGTCTCTATCTGTGTGAGTTTCAGAACCTGCAGTTTTGTTGTTGTGTAACAAAACAATTTAGGACACCGAGTACCGAATGAGCCTCAGTGGAAACATACAGTGTCCTCAACAGATGTGATTATGAGGATTAGGACTGTCGCTCCCTCTCCCCCCTGACCCTCCAATGGGAGGGAGGAAGGGAGAAAGAGCGGAGGGGAGAGATTGGCAACAGTTTCACTGCACTGGCCAACATACTATACTTCAACAAACAACTCTTTCTACAAATCTGCACAGAGAAATTCATTCATATGGATACATTCGTCAGAGTTTAGCTGTCAGTTTTTCTTTTTATATGGTTTTGTTTTTATTTGGGGGATTTATTTGCTTCTTCTTTTAGAAGAATAATAAAGATGATTAAGACCATGTTTCAACATGCGAAGAAACATCCGGGGGTAGGTTGCATCATACTCCCATATCTATTGAGCTTTGTGAATATTTCTATGATTATTTAAACCTTCTGTCAAACTCCTCAATTCAGTTTTACAAATGCGACCCATTTGAGTTGTTTTTCAGAGCAAGCATTTGCTTCTAAATTGTGAGGATGTTGTGCTTTTCTTGGTCAAATGTGATACAAAATGTAATACCTTTGTGTTTTGGGCTGTTGGTCAGACAAAACAAGCGATTACAAAATGTCACCTTGTGCTCTGGGAACTTGACAGTAGACAAAACGATTAACTGAGAAAAAGATGGGTAGACTGATCGATGATGAAAATAAGCATTAGTTGCAGCACTACTCAGTGTTGATGTAAAATATCTGCTACAATAATACAAAGACTGAGATAAAAGGGAGGAAGTGGACTTTTGAGCTTAGATTATTCTGTTGCATAACTTAAAAACAATTCTAATTACTGATTTGATCATCTGAATTGTTGAAAACTAAAACTTTGGGTGCACATAATTAATTTGTATGATTGGCATGTTAATTTGCTTTATTGCGATCGTAATAAAATGAAGAAAGAAAGACACAGAAGATGTCTGTGCTTGTTTTTTTCCGGTTGCCTCAGAGCTATGCTGAGGGTGACCCAAATTTGTGGATTGACAGGGTTGGCTTGGCAGTGCACCAGAAAAGTAATAAGGGCAGCAACAGTATCGAACCCCAGCGAGTATAAAACACTTCCTATATCGGTCAGGCTGAATGATAAAAGGTGAAACACTCACTTGTGTGGCACAATATGAAGTTATCCGCACTGGGGAGTGGACAGCTCCCAACACACAGGCCTGTCTTGATTATTTACTTAGAGTGTGTGCGTCTATGTGTCAGTGATCAAAGCTGACCTGCTTCCATGTTTTGTGTGTGCATGGCTGTTTATTTACTTCAATGATCGAAGCAGAGTGTCTGCAGTCAAAGTATCTGTGTAGTGCTCACTTGTGTGCGTGTTTGCTAGCATGTCCGTGCGTATGCAGTGAAAACTTGGAGTGCACTATGAACTTTTTTCAGAGGTTAACTTGGAAGAAGTTGAGGAGTTCATAGTGAACTTGAACAATTCAGCAAACATAAAACCCATAAATCGCTGAAGTCATTCAACAACAAACACTCAGTGGTTTCAGCATGTCAATGTGGCATTGAGGCTTTTGTCTTTCTTATATCGCTGCAAATGCAATATTTGGGGGTTTCAGACTTTTGATTGGAAGAAACAAGGAATCTGACGACATCACTTTGGCTTCTGAGAAATTGTAATAGGTAAAAATTAAATAAATTGAAAATCCAAGCAAACAAGTCATTTGAAGATCTCGCCTTGGGTTCTGGAAAATGGTTGTTTTCTGACATCGAAAAGACAAAAATAATGAAACAATAGAGCTGCAACTAATGATTATTTTCGTAGACTAATTATTTATTCGATTAGTTGACTAGTCATGATTGTTTTGTCACCCCCTAACCCTAATTAAACCACTCAACTAATTAAATATCTTTCAAGTGAATTACTGGTCAAGTCATGGCATCATCATGATCATCAGGTTGGCCTACCTACAGACCACAACAAAAACAAAGTTCACAGTTGTACAGTAAGCATTCAATACAAAACCCACAGTTCAACCACCAATTAATGAGTCCTTATCTCAGTTCAAATCTCCTAGGAGTAGAGGTCGACCGATATGGTTTTTTTCACGCCGATGCCGATACCGATACCGATCTTTTGAAATCCGGGTCGGCCGATG
>JAPMOB010209217.1:0-12821 GCA_029875015.1 Lepomis gibbosus
GACCAGTCCAGAGGGTATATGGGTCTGATGGCACTCCTCATCATCATTTTAAAACTAGACAACGATTATCTGTCTCTCAGTCAAAGTTTAGTTACTGTGCACAGTGGATGCACATCTCAGTAAATAATGAGCATCACGTATTCAGCCACGTCATAATATAAATAGTATTTTATATTTGAAAATGTTTTGAAGGAAACCTGGAGGAGCCAGTTTGAATGGGCCGCATGGAGCTGATTTAATATCTAGCAAGTATTGGTATCTATAATTTAAAGACACCCTGGTTTAAGTTTGTCAGTAGACTAGACATAGATGCTGGATCCTCTGCCGGTGCAAGCACAGTTCCACAGACCCACATCTACCCTCAGCCAGTACAAGTACAGATCCAGTCCAGTCATCTTTAGCAGGTCCCACAGACCCAGGTGAAATACAGGTAACCTCAGCCAGCACTAGCACAGCCAGAGATGTACAGCCAGCATCAGATGCAAGCAGGCCAGACCCTAATGGAACAGTTGCTGCTCCACCAAATGACCCAGCAGATTGGCCCTGAATCTTAACACATTTTATGAGGACTGAGTTAGGCGCAGAGGTCCATTCAAACAAGCATTGGAAATGGAAAGGGGGTTTCCATTAAGCTTATTACAGAGACATACTGGTTTAAAGGAGGGAGGATTGCAGTACTGTGTCAGGTGTGATTGCAGCAATGGCCAATTGTTTACAGGGCTCACGAGTCCAGTAGGTGGCCCCTTAGCAGAATTTTGCCCAGGGAGGTCAGGACTGCTTTAACAGTAAGTTAGTTTTACACATGTTAGCTCTACTGTAATCTTGAGAAGCTGCAGAGCTGCAGTCTCTGTTCATTAGCCTCTGTAACTAACACTGTACATTTCCAGCTAAACCGAGGCTTATTGTTGACCCTTTTCTCTCTGCTCACCCACCATTCTCTGGCCTTGCGCAGAATTAGATGTGCACGTCCACTGACTCGTCAAAAATTGCGGGTCTATTCTAAGCACTGTTCAAAAATAAAATAGACTAATACTCTTTGTGTGGTTGATCAATGGTGATAGATAATTCGAACATCCCATGACGTGCATGCACAACTCAGCACAACAGCGGCACAGCTGGTACTCTGCCTCTCTTCCTCCTCCATCACACACACACACACACACACACACACACACACACACACACACACAAAAGTGCATACACTAAGACCACACATTCTCAATGAAGGTTGGGATTACAATTTTAAATTTACTCACAAACTTATTTATTAAAAACATTTATTAAAAGCTTCTTTCTTTTCACATATTTTACAGTATTATATGTTGATATTTGTATCATAATAGGCTGTATATTAACGTATTGTGAGAAAACTGGTAAAATCAGACGTTGAGGCTATCGGATCATAGAATCTTAGCATAACGTGGTTCCTGTTGATGAGAAAGGATTTATAGCCTTCATACTTCTGGTAAACTATTAGCTCAGGTCCTATCTGTTTGGCGACATCTGAAGTTGGATCCTCCCGGATCCATATTCTTCATATACTGTATGTTACAATCTATTTTGAATTTTTCTTTATTCGACTCGAGGGTCAATTACAGAGGCCGTTGTGGGTTCCATTCCTTTCCCACTGCTTTGATTCACTATGTTTACACTACAGAGCTTGTTTTAAAAATGTATTCTCCTAAAGGTCCTTACTGTACCTTACCAGCTCACCGCTGTAATTGAAGGAAAGAAGTGAGCTGGTAAGACAGGTGGCTGATGCTGATGTGACACTGGTAGAATATCTATTAGATTCAATTCATTTATATATGGCCAGTTCATGACAGAAGATATCTCACTGCATTTTTCACACAGAGCACATTGTAAGAAGCACGTGAACCCACCTTCACCTTGTCACCAATACATAATACTAACATTAATACAACTATGGGAGTAGTAGTAAAAGATGTAGTAACATATGCATCGTCTTCTTTGGCAAACTGGGCCCCACACAACCCAGCATGGACATCTGATGATCCCTAAATTTTATATATTTTTTATGATGTCCTTCCTGACGAACCCTCCATGTTTATCCAGCCATGGGATTAACAATTAGGAATGCACAGGCTCATGCATCCCTGAGGAGCAGTAGTAACATATGTACAACACTATTTTATTTTGCATTGCATTATATTACTTACATCAGCATACAATAATAGTACTTACTGAATTGTTATTATTGTGCTTCTATAGTACTATGCTGAGTATTCTCTGCTATTTATAATATTCCTCCTAGTATTATTGTTACTGTGTAATGCGTGTACATTACATACGCTTCACATATATTAAATACAATTTATATACTTAATTATGTTCTTCTGCATATTATACTTTTTATGGTATCTATGGTACCACACATCATGGTTACTGGAGTGACACTTCTTCTTTTGCACAAATGTTTGCAGAATTCACTTATACAGTATGAGCTAAGGTATGTGTGTATACATCCTTTCTCTCTAATTTATTTCATTTTATTCAAATAGTGCTCTATCTGTCCTCTTAGAAGAATTCCCCCTCCAGGATCAATAAAGTTTCACCTTGTCTTTATCTTATCTTTGCAAAAATAAAGTTGGAGTTATTATTGTCCAATACACCTTATCCTACATTACCCCTCGCAGCTAGGGTGGATGAATTAGTACTGAGAACAGACTGAGGTCAACATTTCTTTCCCTATTTTTTGTTGTTGTCAATTTAATGTCTTTTTTAGTTAGCTGACAAAATATAAGAGAAAAGATTTTGTGGTTCATGGTGCCTTAAGCCCTTAAAGGCTCGGCCACCTTGTTCCCCCATTATTAGCTTTATTATTTAAATTTTAATCATTGAGGTGGCAATCAGAAAACCATGGTCACATAGGGTGTTTTGGGAAATCTTTTTTCGGGACACGTTGTTTTCCTAATTTTTTCCCCCAAACAAAATAAGTGAAATTAAAATAATTAAATAAATGCATTACTTTTTAGTGTCACACAGCCAAACAATTTACGAAATACAAAAAGAACAAAATACACAAAATCATTTCAATCTGATAATATCTTTCGAAATAAAGAGTAATCAGGTCTAAAAATATGACAAAACAGTTGCCTACTTTCAGTGCATCACTATTGTTTATACTCAGAGCCAAGAATACAATGTGCTTTGTATACAGCCCTGGTGGAGATAGCGCAGTTTCATGCTGTTTCATCAGACTGAGACGGAGCAGACGGGACTGTAGCCCTGGCTCTTCCAGGTGCTGTGTCATGTGTTTCTCTAAATGAGGTAAAACAGTACAGACAGTCATTGTGTGCCTCTAGCAAAGCTGGACAGAAGCTGTGCAGCAGTGTATGAGCACAGACGAGAAAATTGCTGTAGTTCAGAAAAGGCGGATTTGAAATGACCAACCACAGGTTAATATAGTGACATTGTTACATTTATGTGCATTTTATTGCTATTTTATTGTTATCTCAATGGACCATCTGCCTCTTTTCCCATTACTCATTATTTTTCCTTTTTCTTTAAGAAAAATACTTAATAGAAGTGCTTCTGCAATATATGCTTTTTATATTGGATGTAGTTTTGCATTTTGAATACTTCTCCCCTTCTATTTGTACTTCTGCTCTTGAAGTGAGATTGTCCTTGGGGGACAGACAGCAGGAGAGAAGAGTAGCAAATGGTGACGAAAAAGGAGGCTTGCCTAAATATAAAAAAGGTTGATACTGTTCAAAGATGACAGTTTCTCTGACACCATTTTGTCAATATTTAAAATACTGGCAGCCCATTTCTCTCACTGAACAGGAGAAGTGAAGTGAGGCAGATGGAAAGATCAGAGAGACTTTGTTGAAGCCTCAATATGCATTTATGACACAGGAGAATAGGGGGGTTGTCATATTCCAGTCCCATGTTTCCACTGTTAATGGATCTGGTTTCTCTGGAAAATATTCACTCTAGTTGTTAACATGTTAATAACTGGGTGTCTGCCTCAACACAGTGAACCGCACATGATGCAATCTGATGTTCTTTTAAAGTTTTATTCATTTGTAATAAAACTGTACAGTTAAAGCGGCCTCAGCTCACTCTTTTTCCTGGTTAAATGTTGCTAAAATGAAAAATGATTTTCTTTCCTTAATTCAGTAAGATGTGGAATTATGAACCTTGTCACACTCTTATAAATGAAAACCGCACCAGCTCTGAAGCATCATGTCTTTTTCTGTTTGTCTATTGTTTGTCAACTTCTAGCTTCCTTTTGCATGCATTTGTTTGTATAAATGATGGAAGATTCTGTTTTGACTTGTTTTATATTTATGAAAAAAACATAAAAAATCAAATCAATATATAAATCAATATATGGTCTCGAAACAAAATGTAACTTTGTGGATTGAAACAAACGAACGCCGGCTGGCTCTTTTCTCAAGTTAATTTATTTCACAAGCTGTAGCTGCATATGTGTCTGCGTCTGTTTGTGTTTCAACTCATGCAAATACTATATATACAATTACATATTTATTGTGCTTTATTGGTAAGTCATTGAGTTTCCTGTTTGAAACCACTGACTGAAATGAAAAAACAAGATATAGGAGACATGTTGAATCACAAGAACAATTCTTTTGCAGAAAGGCTCAGGCCAAAAAGGAAGAAAACAGTCTGTGCTTCAAACTAAAAAAGAAAATGTTCTTGTCAACTCTGTACGTTACTGATGGACATGTATGTTTCCTCAATGTGACATCAGTGCTGTGGAGGCACAATGCACAAGGGCCTGAGGCAGTGGACACTGACAGGACAGAGGAACGAGAGCTAAAAAGGAAATTTCAGCAAACCCAGCCATAGCATCGAGTGACAGCAGGAGATTTCCATTCAAACTTCTGAAAGTTGGAAAGACTCCTTCCCAGAGGACATGCACTGACAGTAATTCATGTACTTGTAGTTGTCTTTATGTATGGAGCTGGTTGAGATGCATAAAAACATGTTCTCAGCATGCTGAACCATCATTGATGAGTTCAGTGTGTGTGGGCGGAGACAGTTCTGAACTGGGCCGTAGCTAAACAAAAATGCATATGGAGACAGGTTTCATTGTTTTAACAGCTGTATTCATTCAGATTGTTTTCTTCACTGTTTGGGGAGACATGAAGTTCTCTTTGAGTCTCACTTTTTGGAGTGGAGCTGCCTAATTTTAACTCCGGGCTTCATGCAGCCTCAGTTTGCGAATATGTACATTTGTCACTTAGTGGGTAGAAATGATGTGTTGCCGTGGTACAGCCTCAAAGCAAGCAGCATTATTAGAGATGGCTACCCGGATAATACAGGTCACCTTCTCTTGTGTTATGATGGATGTGGAGGCAGCATCAGCCCTCGGGTGACACAGGTGATTGGCTCTTTCTTTTTACAGAGCTAATGGGAGAGAAAACTGTTAAAAGGCATCAGTCGTTTCCCCACTGCAACCACTCAGCTCACTGAGCACACAAACAAACCTAGTTTGTTAGTTTGGTTCTGTTCATCTGTTTTCACTTGTTTTCTCTCTGTTTATTTTCTTCCATGAGCCTTTTAGGTAGATTGATACAAACATAGATAGTCTTTATTGTCCCTCATGGGAAACTTCACAGTCTGTACAGAGCCTTATGCATACATAACATAAACCTACACATAAGTTAACCAAACAGCTACAAAAACTTAACATTCAGCACTGGGGAGTTTTATTATGTGGTGCTGCTGCAGAAGGCACTAAACTTTTGCTGTATTGGACCCTTTTCTAAGGCAGGGACCTGTATCTGCAACCTGATGTCTGGGGTCATGTGCTCTGCAATTGGTGAATCTACCGTTGAGATCTGATTGGTTGGCCCAATTATTTTTGTTCGTATTGATGGCAGCTAACCTATTGAAGAAACAGGTGGAGCAGTAGAAGAGAATGGGTGTATGCTCTTGTACAGTAGTAGCAGGTGACTGGGAGTGACTGAGAGTGCTTCAAGTTTTCGGAAGGCAGAGAGTCTCTGTTGACAACGTTTATGGATGTCATCGGTGCGTTAATCAAAATTTAGTTGATACTCTAGGGTGAGTCCATGGTATTTGAAGCACACCATTTCAACAGGTTCATTACAGATGCAGTTGCGGTTGTGGGAGATGTCCTGGGTTGTTCTGCGTGTGCACTGATTACTAGTTCTTTAGTTTTACCAATGTTCAGTTGGAGGTAGCTGTTGGTGCACCATTGTGTGAGGTGAGAGATGGAGTCTTGGTAAGGTTTGCAAGTACAGCAGTGTCAGAGTATTTGAAGTATGTGGTGACAGGTCATCTCTTGATTATCTGATGCTGCTGGTGTGTCTATGAAACGGAGTCTGCCATGGTTACTGGATGTTTCCAGTTGTTGCAGGGAGAAGTGAAGGAGGCATGCACCGGCATCCTCAGACCCCCTGCTTTGTAGACACCAACTAATACAGGTTCAGTTGTTTGACGGTTGGGAGGCGAGTAATCACTAAACTATATATTTTTTGGAACATTTTTCAGCATTTGTATTTTTAAGTTGGTCCTTTACTGTATTTAGCTTTAAGGGCACAATAAGAAACACTAATTTTGCAGAACATATCTTCAGTAGTCGCATAGCAACAATAGGAATGCTGCTACGCCTCAACATCTGCAGAGTTTTATTTTTTTTAAATGGTGGTCTGCAGCCATACACCATTACTTTCATCCTGGTATACAGTATGAGGAACTGGATACCATGTTGTGCCAGACAGATTTTACTTTCACAAGAGAGTTTTAATCGTTTGTCTGTTTTATTATTTATTTAAATATGTATTGATGTGTCATCGGGCCAGACAGGGGGGTAGACATGGGGATGGAGGGCAAAAACGCTTTTTCAGCCGTCTGTAAACAGAGAGAGAATAAGCATGTGTATTTCACTCTTCTAACCAAAGCTACGTGAAACCATTTGTCATCATCTGTATAAATCATGCCGTCTATGATACAGTGAGCTGCTGTTTTATTCATCTAATACAACATGACTACAATGAGGACCTGCAACTTTGACATTTCATTTAACTAACTAACTACAACCAGAGCCATTACGGCTCTGACTACTGCGTTTCACATCTACAGCGTCACAAAAAGAGCCAGAGCTACAGGAAGCCGTGTTATTTTCTTGTTCAGCTCACGTTTATTTACATGTTCACTCATCATTTCAGACACGCAGACTAACTGCAGACAGGCAGCTCACAGATATATTTACAATACACCAGAAACTATAGTTTAACAGCTCATTAACTGTTAGCGCTCCTCCACTGATAAACACAGCATTAGCTTTGTGGCTAATTTAGCAATGGGCAGCAAGAGCTGCTGTAACGTTACGTGATTTTAGAGAACATTTGGAAGTGATGAGCTAGAGACACATGTGGACCATACCTACCGCAACATTAACCTGCTGTGAGCAGCTGGGAAGGCGGGGGAGTGCGCTGAAAAACGGGAGGGTTAGCAAGTCATGAATGTTTTCAGGAGAGGAGAAGTGATTGGGTCTGTTTGTACTATAATTATTTAATTAATGTAATTAACATGACAAAAGACCGACTCTCCGCTCGCACAGCCTTCTGGGTGTTTGGTTTCTACATGCTGTAGTAAGCTCCGGTAAACTCCGGTCCGCTGATTTTTTTCTTCTGTGGTTTTTGTGGTGAGGCAGTGTTGTTAACAGGGGAGCTGCAGTTGGTCGCCCTCTGGTGGGCAAACTATGCAACACCCATGACAAGAGGTTTCTTTAATTGTCATATCTGCTGTTATAAACAGCCGATGCCGATTAAATGCAATTAGATCATATCGCCTGATGACATCAGCCGGCCGATAAATCGGTCGGGCTCTAGTACCAAGTACAGGTAGGAGGAAAAAATCGACTCCTAGACGCACCGCAATGCAAATGCGGAATACCTCGAACCAAATAACAAACGCAAAAAAATGACCATCCAAATTTGCAATCTGTCAAGCAATGCTGTTGGATTGCCACACAATCATGTGCAAGAGATGACCTCAACCCGCACATGGTGCGAGTACGCCCAGCAGCCCCCTGCCCCAGGTGAGCGAACGAACGAGAGAGAGCAAGGGGCAAAACACGACGGCGAAAGCCAGCAGATAAAAACACCAGCAGCAAGTCCCAGTCCGGCAGCAAACGCACCGTTCAGATCACTGTGCATGCACCAATAAAAGTCCAGCGTCCCTCACACCAAAAGTGAAAGCCGCCAGCGCCAGCCAACATCTCTCATGCACAGCACACCCTCCGGCCGCCCCATGCAACACCAGCCAAATTAGCAACGAAGCAATATCAACTAGCTCAGCTGCATGTGTTACCGGCGCCAGACCTAGGGGTAATCTGGACCGGCAGCAAAGGTTGCACAGGCTAGTGAGCACTGTGTAGCCACTGTGGATTAATAGAGAGATGACCAAAGTTAGCGTCTTGCTAAAGCCAGAGCTCGTTTATTTCTGACTACAACCACATACCATCTCAGTCACATTATTTCCACCTTCCTGCTTAAAGTGCCTGTTACACAAATGCTAAACATTTCACAAATAAACAACAAATGGCATAACCAAACGGACAATATAGAATACATAAAGCATTCTATCTTACGGAAAATAAGTAAACGTGTCAAAATAATCGGAAAATTGACTCAAAATACTAATAACAAAATAACATAACTCAAAACACACATCACTTTAGTCTGATTCCTCTGATACACTCACTCACTTATTAACACATTATATTTCTGCTAACATTAATGGTAACACTAGCATGAAATACACATACATTTTTCTACACACTTCTTGAGCGTCACACTCTCCCCTACACTTGCACTTAACCGCAGCGCGTGACAATATGGCGGTACCACAACACGCTTGTGTGTGATCAGTGAGGTGAACTAGTTTGAATATGGTATCTTTCCCCTGACCTTTTACTCACAATTGGCTGGCTAAAACTTTCAACAACGTCTAGAACACATTTTCGTCTGTTACAGAATGTTAATGTTAGTTACTCATACTTACCAAACTACTGTGAGAGACTGAAGTTCATGAAAAAAACTACTGAACATGGCGACGCTCGTCGGAGCAATTAGCTACACAGCAAAGCTTACTACACTTTACACACATCTTGAAATCATCTTACAACACAACAGAACATTTCATACAGCATTCACATTACATACTGATCCAAGCTAAACATAGAAAAACAAGTTTTACTGTACCTGTGGATTAATGGAGAGATGACCAAAGTTAGCGTCTTGCTCAAGCCAGAGCTCGTTTATTTCTGACCTGCGCATGAGCGGAGCTTGTAGCTGCAGCCTCCCTACTTGATCCACAGCAGTACCAGAGCACCATCTACTGACCATTAAGTGCATTACCTTTATATTATGAGTTAGTGTATTAGGATATTATATAATTATAACAAAAAATGAGGGGTGTCTGTTTACCTAAAACTAAACATGTAGCATTTCAAACCTACTACACATGCTACTAACAATTGCTCTACAATCGCATCACAACCGAATTGACCTGTCAGGCGCCCAGAGACCCCCACCCCCAGTAGCCGAAGGACCCAAGAACACATGTCCCTGGGACACATACCATTTGGAATATAATGCTAAACCTCAGAGCAGAACAGTGGCTGAGATGTGAGCAGTGAGTTTATTGACTTCTTAGACTTTGTGTTTTACAAAGTATTAGCAGTTGTTCTTTAAATTGTTTGAATGAATAACAATATTTATATACATTCTTAACATTATGTATTCTTTTTTTTTTATTCACACAAATAGACAGAACTATCCCCTTCACAACCCCTTTTCTAGCCTGCATTGGATATCTTCAAATATTTAAACACTTCCATGGCATGCAGCAGATTCTACAACTGCAATAAGAAACAGCATCTCCAAATCAGGCCAAGGTACGCTGCTATGGAAAAAATGGAAGAATACCTCCTTCAGGTTGTGAGCAAGTTGATGCCCTGAGTGAAGGAGTATGTTAAGGTGTTGTTAAAAATTGAGGGGAAGATGGCGTATAGGACTGATAGATGTATTGGTGCAGGGTCAGCAGGAATGCTTGCTTTTGGTGTCCCTGAGCAAGAAGCTCCAGAGGCGTGTGACCTCTGACATATATAGCAATTATAAGTCGCTTTGGATAAAAGCTAAATGAATAAATGTAAATGTAATGGACTGTGATCATATAGTGACAGAAATAATAATAAGCTCCCAGATTGTTAGCTAAAATTAGTTTCCGTTTCAAGATGTCCCTAAAAGTGGTCACAACTTGGGAGGGGGGTGTTGTTGGAAGCTATATTTCTATTTCCAGTAGGTTATCACTTACATCACCTGTGTTCACTCACTACTTTTCCCTTCACTTCTCTTTTCTCCACTCTCTCACACACACCTACACCTCTGGGGTCTCCTAAACGGTGTGTACGTACAAAACAGGGCTGGAAATCTGCACACGCCACTTCCCAGCCAAAGTTTGTGATCTATAAAAAAACAAACTTGACCGCAGAATGTGTGCTCCTCCATGCAAACTCTGAGCCTTGCGTACACACACTGTAAAACCTAATAAGTTCAGAATACTCAAAACTTTTGTGGAAACTGATTACCTCAAAATATTGACGTCAACAAACTTTATTTTCTTAAGTATATAATTAATTAAAAATTCAAACTTAATAGTTAAGATTTTTTTCACAAGAAATTATTTTTAAAAAATAACTTCTTCAGACTTAAAAGTAAACATTTTAATTTTTTATTTATTTAAGTGTACTGTATTTAAAAATATTGTTTAGCATATGTTTTTAATTTTTCCATAAGTCCACTAACTCAAAAACTATTCAAAAATGCAACTTCTGTGCATTATGCATTTTTTATTCAGCATTAAAATAGTTTTCCTACCTGCTCAAACCATGTGCATTTGATGGCCAAGTGTTTGCAAGTTATCCTTTCAGACATTAACAGACAAGTGAATTAAACGACCTCTGAAAGTGTGCTCATTAGTAAAAGTACCTGGTTAAGTGTTTGTAGAAAAACATGCACAAAATGATTGGACACCTCTGCTGTAGCTGCAAATTAAATGTAAACCTTTAACATCTACATCACCTCCTGATTTTTTGTATAGTTTTGTGTGAATGTGGGTGGCTGTGTGTATATCTCTGTGAAAGTATGTACAGTATGTGCTTGTATATGTGTGGGAATGTGTGTAAATGTGTGTATCTGTAAATGTCAAAACACACAAATAAGAGAACCAGGAACTGATTATCTGCTAAAACCTACAGCCAACCAACTCTTAAAACAAGTAAGTAACTAAAACAAATTAATCAAAAGAATGAACATTTTAAAATAATCACTGAAAGAGACATTAAGTTTAAGACCTACAATGACAAACCTAAAATAAACCATAATATTGCATTATTGCAAAATGCACATCTCACATTATTTCCGGATGAACAATTTTTTGTGCAAACTATGAAAAGTGTAAGTCATGTGACTACTTTAAAATAAAAGTCAACCTGTGTTTCACCAGTAATGCTTTTAAAGTAAAGCTGCATTGTAAACAATATTTGAGAAAAATAGGGCTTTTGTGTACATAGAAAGTCTTAGATCTTTGAGTTCAGCTCATGATGAATGTGGGCAAAAACATAAGTTTTGCATTTACAATTTTGTTCAGCATAGTTTATCACCAGCACTCTGTTCTATCCAAAGCTACGAGAAACCATTTCCTAACCACCATCTGGCTCTAAAAAAATGCTGTCTATGATAGAGTGACACAGAGGAAACGCTGATCTAGAGAAAAGCATCTTGTAGATTTATTAAGAATATGTCAAACACTATAGTTTATTACACATTAATGTTAGTGCTCCTCCCCTGATAAACATGGAATTAGCTTTGTGGCTAATTTCGCAACAGGCAGGGTTAGCAGCTTTAAGTGATGTTAGAGAATATTTACAAGTAATAAATTAGAGAGAAATGAGAGGACAGGTTGCTTAAACTATCACACTGTTTCAAAAATAAATCTACCATCACGTCTACCAGCTGCGTAGCACCCATCTACTGTAACTGTCACAATCCTGTTCTTTGTGTTCTGTTGGGGGGTTTTGGTTTTTGTCGTTGGTCTCACTTTCTTGTGTACAGTAGTTTGGTTTTGTCTTCAGTACTCTGTGTTCTAGTGTTTTGTAACCTGTGTGTTTCCCCAGTGATCCTTCTGCATGTCTGTCTCTGTTTTCCTCTGCTCCCTGCATGTGCCTTGTTATCCCTGATTCCCGTCACCTGTGTTGCTCCCGCCCCGCTCGTTACCCCTGTTTATATATACCTGGTGTTTCTGTCTGGTCTTTGTCGGATCATTGTTCTGCTGTTCTGGTGTTAGTGCTCGTGCTTCGTGTCCTGTGAACCTTCTGTGTGTAAACTCCCTGTACAATCGTGTTTCTTGGATTTTCGTTTTGCATTTTGGAATTTTTGGATTTGGATTTCATTTTGGACTCTGTTCTCCAGCCACTCACTTGTAAGTGTGCTCGCTTTTTGTTGCCTTGCCTTTTCGTTAATAAATCACTGAACTTTACCTGCCATCCGTGTCCTGCATTTGGGTCCTCAACCTGCTCTGCCCTGCACTCCACATCGCTAATTGTGACAGTAACATTAAACACACTGCTGTAAGTGAAAAACAGGAGGGTTAGCAAGTCTGGTCTCCAAAGAAGAAAAGTGATGAGGGCTATTTTAATTATTACTTAAAGGGGCAGTATTCTGCTTTTTGGCTTTTTCCCCCTTCTTTATTGAGTTGTATATCTTTTTTGTGCATGTAACAGGTTTGCACAGTGAAAAAGC
>JAPMOB010209227.1:880-17591 GCA_029875015.1 Lepomis gibbosus
ATCTAATCCTGATATCACACATGTGTTACTTCTAGGCTGGATTGTAGTATTTCTTATTATTATTATCGGGCTGCACAAATAAGTCCCTAAAGACTCCCCAGTTGACGTGGATGCTGTGGCAAGTCTACTGACAAGAACTAGAAAAACACATCATATATCTTCCATGTTTGCTTCTCTGCACTGGCTACCTGTAAAATCCCTTAATGGTCGTCTAATCATCATCATCATAGGTTCTGCTCGAGCTTTCTTCCTGTTAAGAGGGAGTTGCTTGTGGTGGGAATTATTGGGTCCCTGTAAATAATATTACTCAGTACAGTCTAGACCTGTTCTATATGAAAACTTCTAAATTGGCGCTATATGAAAAAAATTGACAGATGTTTAGTCTGAAAAGTACTGCACTGCAGTCCATGATCGTTTGTTCAGTGATACAGTCTTTTTGCCTTGCTTAAATCATATTCAAATAGAACTACTGCTGCAACATATCCACACATATTTCTGCTCACAAACTGGTCATTTGGTCTGGTTAAACTGCATCCTTTAAGAAGCATCCTTTCAAGATAAAACATACCCTTTGACCAGTTCGACAGCAATAAAATCATTGCCATCTCCAGAGTTGAAGAGTATGAAGCCATCTGGGGAGGTGGTCTTGAACTGGAAGAAGAGGTGCATGGATGTGTACGCCTGTAGGGTGGCCAGGCTCAGATAGCTGCTCTTGGATTTGAAGGTGACAGGGTCGGCGATAATGGAACGGATCCCAAAGCGGGCATTAAGCTCGCAATAATCAATATCACCATTCTTGCACAGGTCGATGTACAGCATGCCGTTAAATCTGAGGAAATGAAGGAACAGGCATTTGAAATGATTAACACTCTGTCTGGCATATTATATGACATATTATATTATAAATTATAGGCATATTTAAATGTGGGAAATTACACACTTAACAGACAAAGAGCAACTTTAGCACTACTCTCATGTACATGTACTCTCTTGTTTGCTCTCCACCACCACCTCAAAAAAATTATGTCTCTTTAGCTGCCCATGTTCTTCATCATCTACATCATCTATAATAGATTTGTCATCTGTACACTGGGAGAGTGGCTGAGACTGAAACCAAACAGTGTATGTGCTGTTAAACCAAAATAATCTTATCTTATCTAAAAGAGGCAAAACAATTCTGTAAAACTACAGGATGTGGGTGATAATTACATTGTCTTTTGATTCTTGGTAATGTGAAAAGAATGATAAGGGAAACTTTAAATTTTATAAATATGTATATGTGCTTTTAAAGTAAAGTAAAAGTAACTGTTCTGGGTACCTAAGACTCTGCAGATGACCAATGAAGCTGGACGGAATGCTGGAAACAAATCGCCGCTCTGTCATGGTGCCTGTTTCAATGTTGTGGAACTCCAGACGAGTGTGGTCACCCACCATTTGGCCTGAAGACGGGGAGGGTGGAGGGGATGGGTTGAAAAGAAAGACAAAAAACGAAAAGAAAAGAGAACACTGTCTGACACTAACACAAAAGGGCTGATTTAAGGAGAAAATTACATCAACAGTATTAGATGGATCCAAACTGTCGCTAATGATTACATATCTACATGCTTTCTCTCTAGCAGAATCTCTACAATCTCTATGGTACCACACCAAAGCATGGTGTTATACCAGTGACAAGGCAACACTGAACATTTCATCAAGCATGAACCGAGTTGATGCAGGTAAGTACCTTCTGCTACATCATCGTCAACCGTTAGCTTGTAGGTTTTGCCGCGACGCACCACTCGCACTGTATGCCATTCATTATCATTGAGCTTTTGCCCAGCATACAGGGTCTCGGGTCCCTTGCCTGAGAACAGCGGTCAATCACAAAGTTAAAGACATCCTGAGCCTAAACCCAAACCTTTGTTTTCCCACCAGTCAGCCTAGAACCATTGGCAAGAATTCTACAAGCAGCTTAGTAGCTCAAAAATTGCTTTAAATTTAGTTTTTAAACTAGTTCTTATACCTTTGGGAAACAAAGGTTTGGTTTAGTCAGTGAAATACACAGAGAAACAATACAAAATACTAATAGATTCAACTGATCACTATGCTGCAGAGCAAAATCATGGCTCTCAAATAGTTTGAGCAGCGTACGGTCAACTACAGTAGGACAAATTGCTTTTACTCATCATAGGCTTATAGAAATCTTTTCCTTTCCTTCCCCCATTTTCTGTCTCTCTTCATTATTTTTTCTGACCATGAAATGCAAGCCAAAGTAATCACAAGTAAACTCAGCAACACAGATGCCAGTCCATTATAAAATGTCATTAGCTTTTTGAAACAATCCCAAATCTTTTTGATCCAAGACCTGATAGAACAGAACGTTTATGTTTTCTCATTTGAGGAGAGGTTTGCTGACAGGAAATCACACATGGTGGTAACGGTTATTGGTTGTCAATGACTATTACACACACACACACACAAATCATATGGCTGTTTTCTTATCTGTCAAGGTCTGGCTGTGTTTAAGAACAAAAACTACTTGCTTAAGATTAAGAAACAATCAGGGTCATGATCAAAAGAATCCAACTTTGTCTCATACTCTGAAACGAGAACCACTGGACTCTTTCATTTAGAGCTGTTCATTCAGAGCTTCAGCCCTGAATATTCTGAGCCTACCCCTGAATAATTTTGGCCTTCAAAAATTGGCACTTAAATATTGCAGAGCAGAACTTTCCTCAGAGCGTCACAGGGACAGAGAGTAATAAAGCCTGCAAATGATCAGAGGCATCCAGATAGAAAGTTACTTTCAGACAGCAAGCTGAGTGGTAAATGTTGCTACCTCTAGTGTTTCAAGCTTTTCTCGGCACTTTTCAGCACTGAGATTGGTCCATAAACATTAAGGAGGGTGCAAAATCCACAGTTTGTTTGGCTTGAGATATGCGCACACACCGAGCTAACCAAAATCATATACATTAAAATACCAGGCCAGGAAGAGGACTGAGCTCCATGCTAGCTGTAGGGCCATTTTTGTACTTAGCCACTGGCTAAAAGTCCAAACTATGTTGCCTTAGGGGAGTCAATAAAAATTCTCTGATGTAAAGTTTATTACTACTGTTTTCAGTTGTGGATGGGAGCAACCAAAGGTCAATTTATTTCCCTGTATCTGTAAAGGGTGACATCCAAGATCTATTGTTGATCTTTATAATTCCTTTCCCTGATTTCTCTGTTTCAATGTAACCTGTGTATTGAATCTTAAATAAAATTTCTCTACTGCTCAGGCTCTTTCTGAAAACCCGCAGTACCCCTGTCCTTTCTCTGTCTGACAGCAAACACTTGATCTTTTCTACTCTTGATCGATGAGCCTGCGTCAAGTTACAGGTTTGTTTCTAGTGGTAAGAGACACTAAATTACACTACTGCCTGTAATTATTCATTAAATACTGTTTGCATTAAAATGACAGATGTAAAGGCAAAGATCTCCGTGGCCTCCTTATGAGTAAAAGCAATCCATAGTTATTTGTGCAAGCCTGACAACTGAGACACTACAAATAAATTTAGGTTCTAAAAGTACACACATTGAATTCCTAAATGCATAATGTGTAGAATGTAACCTGAGTCGTATTTTGATACCCAGTCTCCTGTGACATAACTAACATTTGTCATTAAAGAATTGATTAGATTGATTGTGTGAAACATTGTGATTTTTCAGTCTTTTGGTTTGGATCAGTCTTTGTGTTGAGGACAGGAATGTACACAATCCATCAATGATTGACACTGTACCTCTCTGTTACAGAAAAAGCAATGATTGAAAAAGTCCAGCAGATGAAAACCTGTCAAAGTTTTGGGTTGTTTTTTTTTTGCTTGGGTTTAAATTTACCATAGGTTTCTTTAAATTTGAAAAACAAAATCTAGATTGTATGTTTCACATATGTAGTGTGTACCATCTTTTGCCCACACATGTGATATACTGCTCTTTCTTTCTGTTGGGACTACATTTAGGGTACTGCTGTTGCATCTGTTTTGGGTATTAGTGAGTTCCAACCGTGTTGTTAAAAGGTACAATGTGTAAGATTTGGCCAGATTTTTAGTTTAAAACATTCAAAAAATGAACATGATCAACAGAATATGAAGTAGTAATCATTGCTGTTATTGATATCTGCTGAAGTTAGCATGCTAACCCGCTAGCCCTGACCTGTTCTGTGTTGTAACACCACTTTGTTACCCAAGAAACATCAGTGAGTTCCTGTAGCGTCCAGTCGGCGCTCAGTCCAACATGGGAGGACCAAGAAGTAGAGCTGCTCCGAGGGTTTGTCAATCAATGCTGTTGCCCAAGCTGCTCTCCATTATGTTTCCTGACCTCTCGTTCCTCTGCAACTCTACCGTCTACTCTCCTGCCACCACTTGATGTTCCCTGTCTCTGACTAGGCAGACTTGGTGTGAAATCGTCTTTGTCTAGGGACACAAAGAAGCATTGCAAAGCACCCCGAAGCACCCTGAAGCTCTGACCGTTTCCTTTTGATGCTCATATTTAATCACTTGGGCTGTTCAGCTAGACCAAGCAAGTGCAGATTGGTTACAGCCACATGCAAATCTGTCAAGAAAACAGTGATAATTTACTGTAAACTAAATAAATGATCTGATTTTTTTCATCCCTGATAAAATATAAAAATCTACCCATACACCATAACTATTAGAAATAGTATCATTGGTGTTGGCTTTTAAAAATCTGTACTTATTCTACATATTTGTGAGTAACAAAGAGGCACAGACACGAAAAAGTAGAAGAGAACTTAGAGAGTTGCCTGGGTGAGGTGGAAGCCTTCTATTTGTTTGGAGTATGTGGCCAGGAATTACACATTGTACCTTTAACGTTCAGGCAAATCTTTTGTTTTGATGGAGGATTTTAAATTTCCTTTCCCCTGAATGTAACGGTTATCTAACAAATACTGTTCCATACCCACGTTTTTCATACCAATTATTCTTCCTAATTAACATTAATGGATAGGAGGAATTATGTTACACATTCATGTTAGAAAAATAAGGTAAAGGGATTTTGAAATTAGGATTTATAATGGGTCCTGGTTACGGCTACATAGCCTGTGGAGGTCCAACAAATACAATAGGCAAACAGTCTTTAACATCTACAATACTAAAATCAACAGACTATCCAGAATAAGTTTATCAGTGCACAGGACCAAAGGATTTACAGTAACAGATATTTTTATTTAGATTCACTCTCTGTTGTTGCACCTGTTATAGTCTCAAAGGTTAGATAATGAACTGCCATCCAGATTGTGATTACTTAATCCCTAAGACAACTTAAGTTATAATTTGGCACTATATACTGTAAATAAATTAATGCCAGCATGTATAATAACATAATGAATGGTGATTTACTACTACTGATACATAAAAAGTTTGGCAAAATGAAATGTATCACTTGAGAATTATTTACTTTTTTTATTCATTATTATTAAATCTATATTGTTACTAGTGTTTTCAGAGGAAAATGGAGTGAGAATGGTTTTATTTTTCATAGCAAATAGAGAATTAGGATAGCACACCCATCAGCAGAAAAGAGAGCACAATTGATGATTTAAAAACAAGTTATACGTCGAATAATTAAAACAAATCATCACTAATCCTATTTAACTGAGGCTATTTCTGTTGGTTCCCGCTGAATTATAGGTAGTCACAATAACTGCAAAAAGTCATCCTCCACATGATATGCTAAAGAGCAGGTGGTAGGCAGTGCAGGACTCAGTCATTTTTTAAAACACTTTTTTTTAAAACAAACAAACAATATCAACATACCATCAACATAGAAAGCAAAATGAAACTTGAGTGTTAACTTACTGGAGTTACAGTTTATCCTGATACAGTCTAGATGGGGAAGAATAAATGACAGATGAAATTGCATCCTTCAAGGTTACTGCTGCAGACATCCAAAAACAAAAAGTCCACCCTTCCGGGGACGTACACATGCAGGAAGGCAGCCATTTTATTCCTTTGGTATTTATATTTAACTTTATGCCAAATTACCATGAGAGATAGATTTTAAAGATTTCAAAGACATCATTTAACAGTAAATAAAATAATACGAGGATATTTTGGTTACAGAAATGTGCTGGCTGAAAAAAGCTGCTTTTCTAGAGCTTGTGCTCTTTTGTTACACATAGTACCAGAGTTAAAATGTATTAATTGTTTAGGCACAGTATTTACACTAAAATGGCCACTTGTAGTACCAGCTACATGAGTTTTCCAACCCAACACTGACTGTTTGACTTTAGGTTTAAACATTTAAATTAGAAAAGCTCCAATTAGGTGGTACCAGCCATCTATTTTAGAGCCTGGGATCTTTGAAAAGTCAAGAAATACAAACTGATACAATGACTGCTGTAGGCAGCCGTGAACAGTGAGGGTTGGTCACCATGTGGCTGGTGGTTTCATGTGTCGTCAACCGCAACAGAAAAGTGGGAGCAAACAGCCACGATCCAATCAGCACCAGCACCATGCAGAGGCACAGGAACCCCAACCATCAGATCTGGGGCGCTATCCTACGTCTACATGTGTCACTCAGCTAGATCTGTAAATATTTACACTTTTACAAGCGTTCTGTTGGAAATCACACAGATTAACAGAGGCTAAGAAATTATTTCAGCACTCAGCAATTAGAGCTGCAAACATTTAGACTTAAATCTAGGGTCCATAAACAAATTAATATAATCACTGAAGGATTTATCTAAATGTGACTTGGCAAACCAGCTACCATCAACTTACACTTTATGATTTGTACTAGACATCCTATATATATAACATAGAAATGATATAAATGACTTAATTTTCATTGTGCAGTCGTTACATATTATGATTGGAAATGTTTGGAAGTATATGGGGTCGCAGCCAGCTGTAGGTTTTGCTGGGCTCTGTTCTCGGGCTGTTCGCCTGACGGGCCGCAGGCTTAAGGCCTTTGAAGGGGTGAATACCATCTTTTGACAAAGCATGATGGAAAATGGAGTTGACAGGTAAACATAAAATCAAAACACTGAAAAAGCGTAGACTTTTTTTATAAAAGACACCATCATTAGCAAAGAAAACAACCACCCAGAAGAACAGGAGGGTGACTGAGATGTCAGACAGAAAAATGAGGTTAGTGAGAGAGACAAGAAAAGTTTCTTCTAATGTCCTGTTGAATGATGGACTGAAGTTTAGTGGGCAGGTCACCTCTTAGAAAGTCTCAGCACACTTTGTTCCTTAAAAAAAGCTTTATTGGAGACTAGACTTGAAAGCTCAGTATCTCTACATTGTAAAATGTATTCTGCTTTTTGTGCTGTGACTGTCTCAAAAGTTCTGTAAAATAGAATATGGATATGACTATGAGTTGTCTGTTTCAAAGATGGGCAACATTTTTACCACTGAAATCAAATAAGTTATGATGGTATAGCCTAAAATCATATCCAGTAAATAGTTGTATTCAGTAAGTTTCTGTATGCATACACCTCATTAACACCCATGCAAAAAGGACTGGAACTCTCTTTATGTATGTTCTAACACTGGTAGAAACTGTTAAATGATGAGTAAATGATGAAAAAGACTGGACAAAAAGATAGAAAGAGAGTGAGTGGAGAGGAGAGGTCACTGCTCAACAGTAAACCGTCTTATGGTGAAGGAGGAGATGTGGAAACACATGGCTGGGGGGGTGGGGGGTGGGGTTTATACGATACCTAGGTTGACCGTGAGTTTGACGCGACCCCCGTCCAACTCCAACCTGAGCGTGTCAGCTGAGTCTCGGGAGGTGGTGGCTACGAGAAGGCCGTAGGCCCGCTGGGAACGAAAACGCAGGGAGACGTCCTCAGCCTCAGTGTGCATAATGGTCGGCATCACCACCTTCATAAACATGCTGCCATCATAGGAGAGGATGGAAGCCTCTGTGTGAAAAAGTCAGGAGCAAAGAGAGATGTTAGCCATATTTCAAGTAAGTTTGGAGTCACTATTATCCACTGGAACCTGATACCCCTCACCCCTTACCCAAAGCACCTTAGTTGGATCTTGTGTGAGCTCCCTTGTGTTGTATACATTACATCCTTTTCCTACGAGCCGCAAAAAGGGGATAGCTGCACTTCTCTGCCTCAGAATTGAATCACAGTTGTCTCCATATGTTGCTTAAACTTTTACCATGCAGGTGACATCAGAAAGGTTAGGAGAGTCTTAGTCAATCTGCAGTGGAGCCACCTCTGACAGCTCTATTTTCCACATCTGTGTCTTTTTAAGTGAAGTGCTTACTATACTGACACCAATTTATACTTATTATATACTTGATATATTATATTGTCACTCTCAGTGTCCAAAGTGTCCGAAAACGTGCAGAAGACTACTGTCAACATATCAACCTTGCGTACGTAACTTATGTAAAATATTAACTAACTAACTTGTGTATAACACACTAAGAAAGCAAGCAAGGTATAACAGATGCAATAAAACATTTAGAAGGACAGATAGCTTTAAAGTAACTGCTAACTGCTGCTAGCAGTAACGCTTTGGAAGGCCCTGAGAAGACCTGCCAGGCCTAGCATATCTGGTACCTGCACGAGCCCCCAGAAAACACACTGCTCTGGCTGCGTACGTAGTCTTTCCAATTAAATTTTTGTCTCGTTTGTGGTATGAAGTAGGAAATTCATCAAACCCAGTGCTCCATATCGCTTTAACTGTCACATGCCGTTGAGCAGACTGGCAACAGCATGAGTCGATGTGGGCTCACAGCATTGGATGTAAAAAGAGAACTGGTTCGTTCACCATAAGTCCCTCGGCAAGCTGCCAAAAAGTTGGCAAATCAAAAAACAGTGAGCTCTCAGTGAAGGGGGCTTTAAAGAGTCAGGAGATAAAACAGATTGTTTTAAGATAGAAGATGAACTGAGGGGCTGCATAAAGGGCCAGTATAAGATAAATATGCATTTAAAAAAAACAAGATCACATGTCTCTGAACTATCATTTAGTGCTGCAGAAACACTCATCCATCACATGCAAACTTCATTACTGCAACGTCATCCACACCAAACTTCACCACCATAAACTTCAGCGTATTCAAAACATTGCCGACCACTTGCTCACCTGCACCCCTCCAGAGACCTCATCTCTCAGCACATCAATTCTACATGATCTCCAGTGGCTCTGAGTCAAATTCAGAATAAACTATGAAATATCCCTGCTCCATAAACTCATTAGAATCATGTTTCTGAGGTAATAAATCAAGCGAGAAGTAGTAGTTCTTTACAATTAGACTTCTGTTTGCAACCGTGAAGTCACTCCCTGCTGTTTGTTGGGTCCTCAGGAGCTCAGGAATCCACTGATAATGCCGAGCACCCACAGGGAAATCATATTGCAGGGTGGCCATATTTGGAGAATTATATGGTTCAATGAATATAAAAAGAGAAATTGACATTGTTAAAGAGTGAGTTGTAACCGTAAGGCAAACCTGTGTCCATTCCTACATACGTAACTTTTTGATGTCCCTGACCCAGCCACATGACATAATCGGCTCTAATGCACATTATTGGGTTATTAGTATAAGACAGTCTGACTATTAACAACTATTAACAACCACAAGTTTAGAAAAGGTTTTTAATACATACAAATATACCTTTGGAGTGTTAGCTGATAATGGCAGCTCTAGAAAATTGTATGTATCATTTCTTTTTTGCTTTTTTCTATTGTTTTGCCAACTGCCCTATTCACGGTCACAAATCAACTGTCGGGACCTTAGTTTCAGCGACATAACAGTTTGCGATTCTCCTGATCTTGAAATGTGTGGTATTTTGTTGCCCAGCGCAGTGGGCACAGTGCACATCCACGTAGGATGTAACACAAGATGTAACCTGCCATGCTGTGAACGATAAGTGTAACGATAACTGTTCTGGATGGAGTCTTGGGGACTTGAACTGGTGAATCAGAACGTTAAGTGCTCTTTTTCTATTATTAGTGCAAACCGCCCCAATTCTGCCCGACATGCAGTTGTAGGAGACTTTCTTTGAATGTGTAGGATGTTTCTGCAGAATTCTGCATGCAGAGTCTCAATAGGATGCTTCTACCATCTGTTGTAGTTCTGATGACTGAGTGGGCTTTACCTCTACAAGCTTTTTCTTTTAGTGCATTCACTGCTGTACAGAAATTCCCAACGTTGGGATTTGAAGGCCCAAGTTGGTGTGGTTCATTGTGTGATCTAGGGTGGTGTTGTCTGGAGTGAAATGATGTCTATTCGTGGCATTCATTTTTTTTCGCTGTTTTTTTCTTGATCTTGCGATATCAAATGTTATCCACCAACTGTGTCAGGAGTCGAGTGTGAGAATGTAACCGCAGCCTCCTTGCCCTGGTTTTATGCCATGGATAAGGCCTTAGGTCAAAAGGCATCTATTACAAATGGCCTCACTAATGGAGAAATCCACATCCTCCACCAGTCCCGCTGAGCCATTTATCTCCACCCCGACCAGTGCTGTGCCCCCTGCCCCAACCAGTCCTGCTCCACCTGACAAGTGCTGCTCCCCCTGGTTTGGCTTTGATCAGCATCCCGCCTGCCATCCAGCCAACAAGAAGGGCCCAACAACGACTGGGCAATGCAATTCAGGACTTTCTCAAGGAAGCAGCAGTCAGAGAGAAGGAGAAAGACAGAAGGAAGGGAGTTCAATTAATGATTTGCCATGTGACTACGGTGGTGCAGCACAGCAGCAGGGAGTTCATAATCTCCCAGCAGGAATGAAAGATAATGGTCTTGGGCATGGAGAAAACTCGGACGTCTTCATGCAGCAACCTCAGGAGGGTTGTCAGGGATTCACAGAAGAAGTAAAAGTCAGGCCTGGTTTCAGATTCCCCATGAACAGTTAGAAGACTAGGATGGTTGGGTTAATTTTGCTGTAGGCTCTGGGATTCACATCCTAAAAGTGACACTGTCCCAGGAGTTTTGAAGTGTATTTATTACTCATTACTAATCACCACTTCTATTTTGCACTTCACCATGACCAGACATCACCAGACATGAACCAAAATAGTTAGTCAAAACGGTTAGTTGAAGCACAGTTGGTATACAGTTGGTGTTTATTAACAGTTCAGTAACTTAAGCAGGGTCGCTTGTGTGGATACAAGCAAACACAAGTGTGCAAGGAGCAGTAGCATAAAGAGCAAGGTGCTGTTACACAAAGGTTGTATCCAGTGCAAACAACAGCTAATTCCTGCCAAAACACTCCTACAGTGTACGCTTCATTTATTTGGCTCCATGAGCTGCAGATTAGCCATCCCACATGGCTCTTTTTAGTCCGTGTCTTTGATTGCAAACTGTCGACACACTTCCCTGAACTTCAGATTGGCTGTTACACGATGCCGTGGTTGTGTGCTGGTTCTGCCCCCAGCTTGAAAGTGTGACATACGGATATGTTAATAAAGGTGACACACACACACACACACACACACACACACACATAGTTTCTATGTGTGAGAGAGTGTATGTCCACCATGCATTTGTGCTGTGGATGATATCCTGACCGCTACTGAGCTTTTGCATGTCAGCATATTCACCTTCATGACAACTGAGCAAACTCAAGCCACTGTTGAAGACTGTTATACAGGTGAAAGCTCCAGAAAATGCTAAGTGGACCTTGACTTTGGATTGTTTAGTGAAACATATGAATATGAATCAAATTGAACTTTTTCTGGGGAACTTACGGGGCTTTAGACTTCAGGCTTTCAGACATGCACTTCACTAAGTGGTCTTTGAATTTTTTTTTCAGTTTCTAGCAATAAAGGTGATAGTTTGTCACTCTCGAGTATATTAATACTAAACATGAAGAGTATTGAGTGTTTTGCTTGTTTCAACCTTTCTCAGGGGATATTTAATTGTTTAATGCAACTGATATTCTGAAATGGCCATTTTAGCTTTTACATGCTACTCTTATCCGATCAGTATATATTTAACTCTCCAAGTAAAACACTCAAATTTTAAGCAGTTCACTCAAATCATGAAAAAAATGAAGCGTGATGTGGAGCATTATTAGGTGTTGCCACTGCCTTCTCTTGAATCTCTTTTGAATAGGGATGCTCCCAAAAGAAAATTCGCTGAAGCCGAAACCAAATATTCTGAAAAATTTTGCCGAGTACTGAACATCGACCAAGTACATTCACATTTTTGCCATTTTTGCCATCTGTTTCATTTACCATAAATTGAATACTTCCAAGTGAAACACGTAAAGCAGTTCCTTTCTATAAAGTCAGCCACAGATAGAGTGGATATGCTAGGAGACAATTCAGCAGAACAGTGTCTGCAACACCGAAAGTGAAATTTTTGCTATTTTTGTCCGATAAATTTTGGTGGCCGAACATTCGGTGCATCCCTAGTTTTGAATAATAAACACTTGCAAGTCAATTGCAAGTATTTCAGGTTTTAATGTTGATAATTAAAATGACCGCAACTGAAAATCTTCCTGTCAAAATCTGGGTTCATTTTTTTTTTTTTTTTTTGATAATCGAGACAAATCTCTTTCATTGGGTAAGTCTAGGAATTACTTTAGCAATGTGTTTCCTGCCTGCTGTCTGAGTTCAGTAGCCTCATTCATAAAAAAATACTTATCTTAAGTATGACTGATGCAGAAACCCACATATAAGTAGCAACTTATAAAACCTTGCTTTGACTTAGAAATTCATATTTTTAAGCAAAGTTCAGAAAGTGATATTGCAGTTTGGGAGCCAATTGTCCAAGGAAGTGAAGAGGGTAGCTTGTGCTCACAAGCGGATGGCCAGAGGGCTGGAAAGGGGTGGAGCAGGAGTCCTCAGGCAGGCGGCATGAGGGCAGAACCAAAGGGCTAAACATGTCGAGAGGGCGACCAGGAGGCAGGATCCAAAGTGCCACCAAGTCCAGGAGGCAGATCCTCAAGAAGGCTGGCGACAAAGGTGGCCCCCCTCTGGAAACCGGCGGCGAGGGCGAAAACCCTCTGGAGGCTAGAGGCAAAAGCAGAACTCTACTGATGGCTGGCGATGTGACTGGAGATGAGGACCGTAGACCAGCGACAACTCAGAGAGCCAACAAAAGAGGAGGCTGCTGAAGCACAGGAAGTGAAGCACAAGTGACTGCTGCAGCTCAGCAGGATCGAAGGGCTGCTGCAGCTCAGCGAGGTCAGGTAACCACTGCTGAAATGCCATGTTCCCCAGTGAGACGAATAATGGGAATTGTTGGAGACAAGTGGATGGTCTTTAAGCTCTGCTTTTCTTTAATGAAACATCCCAGCCACAACACCCCAAAATCTTTAATCTTTAGCGACAGGTTGCAATTTTTTCCCTTTTTGCTATTTTCCTATTACTGCAGTCTACAGTCCCACTTTATCTTACATTCATCCAGAATTGAAAATCAGCTCTGATTGCTGTGTCCTTGCACTGTGTTGTTCAGTCAATCAGAGTTGACTATTTGATCTGTCACAGTAAGTTAATATGATAAATGAACCAATAATATACTGAGACATTGTGCCCTCTAAATGTCCTTTGTTCAGTTTTGCTGCATGAATAGGTCTCTGTAGTTCTACCAAGTGCCCACAAAGTGGAGACACAGCCTACAGTGTGCCTGCTGGGAAATTCTGTGGGAAAAGAAAAGCATGAAAATGAAGATGTGAGGAGAGGTTTAAAGGCAGATAGCAAAAAGGAGGAGTATTTAAACCAAGATTAGTAGACAAAAAAACAGTATCATGTGACTTTCATATTGAAAATAGAGGTGCAACAAGAAGAAAGGCATTACATTTGCCAATAAATTATTGTCCATTTTGTCATTTTATGTAGTAACCCTGAGGTGCAAATACAAAAGTATTAATGCAGTAACACATTACAAAACACTACATTATAGAAACAACAAAACAGCTGTTTTGTCCAGTGTCCAAATTTTATACCTTTATTGGATAAACAGTCGAGAGATAATGATGAGAACAGATAGATGGGGTGTTACAACTCTGCCAGTCAATAGCAGTGCTGGGCAAGTTACTCCAAAATTGTTTCATACTACTAGTTACGTATTACTACATTATGATATTACTTTCCAATGTTTCCCACAGAATGGCACTGTGTAACTTTGGACAAGTCTGTGTAGCAGTGTTCATAAGAGAGAGAGAGAGAGAGAGAGAGAGAGAGAGCGAGCGAGAGAGGCTGCACGAATATATGCTCAATACAGCTCCTCAGTCAAATACGATTTTACATACACCTAGTAAAAAAAAAGAAAGAAAGAAGATCCCTATGTGGTGGTCAGCATTGATAATTATCCCACACATTGACTTTGTGGGCCGCTAAAAATAAATCAATGTATGGAAAACACTGCTTTCACCTCCATCCCCCTTCACCCCCAGTCTCTTCCGACTTTTTAACTAATATCATTTTCATAACAGCAGCGTTTCTTTACGCCACAGTCAGTGAATCCCGACTTTTGAACAGCTGTTTTTCTGCACATGTAGCCTATTTATAACAGCAGTATTCAGTATATTTACAAAATGTTACGTAAACGCCACTCTTTCCCAACAAGACCAAGCATCAGTGGCAGCAGCTTCTGTTGTTTCTTCCCGTTGCTTTGCTGCTTCTGCTTCAATAAATCAGAGGTAGAACTGTTCGTGCTTGAAAGCTTTTTGCTGGTCGCACAAAGTTTACAATAGACAACAATGTTCTTAGACTGTGACACAGTACTGGCAGTAGCTACTTACAGCTGTGGAATGAACGCCTCTGTAGATCCAGCCACTCCCTCCTGCCCTTCTATTACCTCATTCTACTATTGACTTCACCTTGGCTTCAGGGGCATGTCTAGGGAGTGGCCTATGAAATCTAACTAGCCCACACCATTACCCAAAACTACACCAAATTATAAATCCAACACTCTTGTTTTTGCTGCCATTCATCATGAGCTGAACTCAAAGACTTTCTCTATGTACACAAAAGGCCTATTTCTCTCAAATACTGTTCAGAAATCTGACAAAATCTGTGTTGGTGAGCTTCTCCTTTGCTGAGATAATCCATCCACTTCACAGGTGTGGCATATCAAGATGCTGATCAGACAGCATGGGTATTGCACAGGTGTGCCTTAGGCTGGCCACAATAAAAGGCCACTTGAAAATCCAGTAAGCAGGCAAAGGTCCAAAAATAGTTTTCTCAAAAAACAAACACAAGGAACCCAGGAAGTTTTGATGTTATGTGGGGATCAAGGTCTAGACCAGCCCTTCAGCACACAGGCAGGCTATTTACCAGCTGTACTAATCCTCTTTGGTCTGATATGTTGGATAAAAACATTATTTCATGGGAGCTTACAACCTCATCTGTCACAAAGAGAAATCATTTTAATTCCAGTTTTACCCCCAATTACACCATATGTTGACAGGATTCGCAAGTTTCACCCAACACCATTTTTAAAATTCATTATGGCACATATTTAGGCCTTTATTGAAGTAGTATCCTTGACCCTTGACACAATGTTGTTGAAATCAGGGCTCTATGGGGGCCGAACCATTACTTCCAGGGCTCCTGTTTTTTCTTCACGCATAACATCTTAATCATTGTCGCTGTGTATCTATGCGTAGATGAATGACGTGGCCTTACTTCCATGCTGAAGATATGGCTTTTGGCTGCAAATCTTCCATGACAGCCACTTCTGACCAGACTTCTCTGAATAGTGGATTTGTGTATCAGGGTCCCACTGTTTTCTGTTCACTTCTGGACATCTTCCAAACTTTCCTTGCCTTTCCCAACTGAATATATGGTCATATACACATGTATTTCAAATACATTCCTCAACAATGGACATTTCTTTGAGCTTGTTCAAAAGAGCTCGGAAAGCACATCTGGAAACCCCTGTCTGCCTAGGAGATACCTTGGTGATGCAGCATAACTACAATATGTCTTGTTGCTGTGCTCAGTCTTGCTGTGGTGTATGATTTTTTACAGTAAACTGTCTTTAGCGATCTCACCTTGTTAGGTGAGTTTGGCTGTTCCCTACCCCGTTGCGTTCCTCCTACACAGTTGTTTCTATTTTAGTTAATTTAGTTAATCAACCTACATATTAAATTGGTGATTAACAGCACCTGTTTTGTATAATTGTTTAATCATGCACCTGACATTATGCCTACAAAATCCCTGGCGGAAAACATTTACTAGAAATCTTTTATTCCCTCTGCAATAATCACTCTGAACAACATAAAACAGAAATTGTACAGCTCCTGTCTTTGTATGTTTTAAATGTGTGTTTTTAATGAGACTTGTTGAAGGAGAAGCATCTCTCTATTTATTTGACTTTGTCCAAGCGTACCAAGAATAACTGATGCTATTTTGAAGATAAAGGGTGGTCCCCGTAGATTTTTTTTTCTGTTCACTTACTTTGCATTTTGCTAATTGACATATATAATATATTAACATGCCTATTTTTGAAAGCTTTCTTACTTGAAAGCATGTTTTCCATGTTCTCTCACACATTACTGTATTTCATCCGTCCTCATCTTAATTAATAACAAACTATTTTGTTCCTGCAAGCGTCCACTGGCACATTGAAGACTGTGTGCATACATGATGTTCAGTGTTGGGAGTAACACGTTACAAAAGTAACACAATTAAAGTATGTATTCCTTTTTGGACAAACATTGTTGAGCAAGGACCAGATGGGCTGGTGAACGTGCTGACGTACTGCGGTAAGCGTGTTGACTCATTTCCGTTTCCGGTGCTTGTGTGTTGGTAGCCTG
>JAPMOB010209228.1:0-19433 GCA_029875015.1 Lepomis gibbosus
CTATAGACTGAATGAAAAATGGTACAGATATTCATAGTAATGTTAATGATAATAATAATAATAACAGTAATAATAGCAATTAATTACCTCAGTAAACATTTTGCTAATGACTTTATGGGTCAGTCGTTAGTTTCAAGTCTTCTTCACCACAGCATGATGTCTGAAAGCAGGGGAGGCTTTAGGGCGGGACTACCTTGGGATTGACATGTCTCAATACCATGGAGACCTGTCAATCAGGATAGAGGCGACTTGTATCCCCTGCTCTGTGAAGGCCTATATTTTTTTTAATTAAATGGCTGTCAGCAGGAGAGAGCGCACGTCATGTTGGAGTCTGTTAGTAGGTTTTGTTTTAAAAGTAAATTGTTTTGTTAACCTTTTTATTTTTTATAATTTTAAGTGATAAGATTTAGTTTATTTGTTTTATATCCAGGATGTATTTAATAACCAATTAAACATGTTAACAGTATAACATTACTTACAAGTCTTTGGTTTTGTTGTGACACTGATAAATAACTTTTGGAAGGAGGGCCAGTAAAAAATTGTCTTTGGGCCTGGAAGTTTCAAACTGACAATGTGGCATTTATGACGTTTATTAATTTTACTGTGGCTTAATTTCATTACAGATCAAAACTGTCAAATAGCCTACATTTTAAATTAATCTGTAGGCTAAACTGCACGCTACAACCACATAATCAACACATTTTAAAAATTCTAGAACATTTAGTATGCAATAATAAAAGTTAAAAGTTAATTATACATAACGTTGTTTAGTCTTGCTACTGGAAAAAGCACTTATCCCGTCTGCTCTCCCTGGACCCCAGCCGGTTAAACTATTCCCAGATTCTGTTCTGGACCTGCTTGGATCAGGCTCTCTCACTCTGGACTCTCAGCTACGGTGCCCCCTGCTCTGTACAGCAGCCACCAACCCGGTTTGGCACGCATCTATTTTCACTCTACCTTGCTTTTCCATGTCTCAAAATCCTATCCCTTTAACCCTGCAATAAATATTCCTCTTTTATGTAACACCTCCCTTTCTTAGTTCTGCACTTGGGCCTAGCCATATCAAAATTAAAAACTAAGTTTTGGTAACCTAATCACTTAGTTAGCCTATACTATAAGAATAAATAAACGCTCTCACACACACACACATCTCTCCCCATCCAATCCTCCCTCACTTCTTATTTTCTGTTCATTTCACGGCCATGTATGAGCGAGAAAACAGCTGAATCTAACAGAACAGACGAGCAAGTTGTTTTCTTTGCCCCACACTGATGCAGAAATACGTTGATCATACTGCGTTACTCAATACTGAATTAAATCCGAGTCAGAAACATTTACAGTTTTAAGTAAAGTAAATCAATGTCTGTTATTATTATCATCACAACACATCAGTGAGCTGGAAATTTGATTCATTTTAAGATGCCGCTGTCGTCATTATTCTGATGTGCTTCATCAGGATGATTGAATAAAATATTGATTTATTGATTAGACATGTTTTTGATATTTATTTTGAATAAATTGGTGTGTTAAATAGTCAACGTTTTCTCTTTAGAATACACAAAATTAGTTGTTAGATAAATAAACTAATCGAAAAAATAATCGCCCACCACTAGCACGTGCTCCATGTGAGCTATTAGGCGCACCTGTACTGACAAGTCAAATCTTTCTATAAAAGTCCCAAATGTACCCTAAACCCAACAGGAAGCCATTTTGAATTATTTACAAATTTCAACCAGTTTACATTCTCTGTACTTTAACCCAATCGACCTCAGATGAGAGCAGGGCAATCTTAAGAGCCCTGCGATGTTAAATTGGCAAATTTTTTTTTGATTGATCAAAAGCCATGTCCATGGCGTGCCGTTGAATTGATGTATTGCCATGAAAAAGGAAGCAGCACGTGAATGGACTAGACATGGACAGATATGTCCCAACATTCACAAGTAAACCTCTTACAGACTTACATGTCAATATCCCGTCATAGTGATAGTGCCACCTATTGGCAGCTGTTTTTTGAGACCTATACCCTGAACCCAACCGGAAGTCGGCCACTTGGAATTGAATAAGTAACTGACACCTTAACCAAACTAGGTGAGATCTTTTCAACACGTCAACCTGTGTGATTTGTGAATTGTTAACTCCAGAGCAATGTCAGCTGGCGTGCGACGTAAAGGCCCCAGCTGTCGCTGCACTCGAGGCACGCATGGATGTGAGGACCCGCTCAACGCTACTCGCAGCTTTAATTACAATTATATTTTATTTGTTTGTTACCTTTAATGCAAAATAAAGAAAGACAAGTGTCACAACTACGCCTGTGAAATTACGTCCACGGAAAGAGCTTCTTGTTGCCAGTGTTAGGCTCAGGCTGTTATACCATCATGGAAAGGATCCTTACGAGGTACTCCCAGTGATACCCACAAGTCTCGCACAAGGACAGATGCCACTCTGAAATCTTGTTAGAGGCAAGTTGTTGCAGGAAACGGTAAAAAGAGAGCTTACCAGGAAGCGTCACCAGCGTCAGTTAAATGACTTCTGACCTTAGTCAAAGTATTTCCTGTCAACTGAAACACTGCTGTCTGAGATTCCTCAGGTCTAACAGCTCGGAGGGGGATAAGCTTAGTTTTGAGAATAATAAATGTCTAAGAAACAAACAGGAGAGCCTCCTTATCAACAGTTTACTGGGTCATCTTGTTCAATACATCAGTGATGTGGAAAGGGGAGACGTCTCCACCTCTCCAGGTTCTTTATAGATGACGGTTTGCAGGTGCTTTGTTCTTTCATTAGCACCGCTCTGTCATGTCTTTCATAAGGACTTACTTATATCCTTGTTCACGAAAAATGAAAAAGTTTTTAGAAGATTTTCGCTTCACTTGTTTAGTTCTTGCTATATTAGCCCGTGACTGTAACCAACCAAATTTGTTTAGTATGAATTAGGAAGCTTCTGCTATCCGTTTACCTTATAAATAGCTAGCTAGCTGACACTAAGGGTAGTGACTGAAAGCCAGAAGAGACGCAAGCAGCGTGCTACATAACACGTTGCCGTAAATGCTGCCCTAAACCAATATTTATAGAGATGCCTTCACTCAAAAGTAATGCCTTCTGAGGCACCTGTCTATTACAGTAGCGAGGAAACTGTCTTCTCTTTCGAACAGTCCTGAACCATCCCTTAGCTATGCTGCTATAGGCCTAGACCTTTCCATAATGTTGCCAGACACTTGCATTAACAATCTGAGCCTTTCAGCGGCAAAAACAAGCTTTTAGTGAACGTACTTTGACGGGGCGCAATTTACCGCAAGGATTATGTTGTGAACCTGTTTCACTAATGCTAACTGCAGAACAGTTGCTCAATACTCAAACAAGTAGTCAAAATGTTATCCCCATTAGTCACATAGAACCCAAAATATAAGGAAATAAGGTCTGGGTTGAAAAATACCTATGTTGCTCTGTTAAAACAGAGCCTGGACATCAGAGTCAGGTGAACCAGTACAGCAGACAACATTACGACCAAAAGAATAATAGTATATATTAAAGTGGTCTAGGCTGTAACAACAGCCCTGGTACATCATATTACATTATGTAACAGACGTCTATCTGTGGAGTCATGCATCCTAATTTGTATTCAGTTTAAAATGTTCCTTAATCTACAGTTTCAGATCAGGTGTGATCTCAATCTCTAAAATGTTCTGCAAAGTTCATACACAGTGATGCAGCACAGAATGCTGTCAATTATTATTATTATTTTGGCATTTATTAGATAGGGATAGTAGAGAGGAACCGGAGGCCTTTCTCCTGCCAGGCCATTATTGTAAATAATCAACTTGCCTGTTAAAATAAAGGTATAATAAAAAAAGATGACAGGAGAAGAGAGAACGAGAGATGTAATCCAGATCCCTTGATGGGTTGAAGATGGGACATTGTGGATCCTGTTTGGCTTCTTCACCACTTAGCCATCGGACTGCTTGACTGCTGTCAATTATTTATATGAAGAGTTGTGCATGTCTACATGCATTGCCACCAAGGACACAGGGGTGTCAGAGGTGCCGCATTTTATCACAGAGCTTTACAGCCCAGGAACAAGTACTGCATGGTTAAAGTCGTAGTAAGTTGTTGAGAATCACTGACTCAGACTAAGCAGCTTTGATGCATGCACCAGCCACTACAAACATTCTTTCATTTAACATTAATAAGCATTTTAATACCAACAATAAAAACACAGATCTGTTCCAGTGAGGCAAATGAGGACAAGGCATCATCAGAAAGAGTGTGTGATCATGTGGTGGATGAAAACAGTTTCAACAATTCAATTGAGAAAATATTAGAAATTGGATCAATATCAATGAATTTGATGTATAATGCAAACATACATATGGAAATCTTCAAATGTATATACACTTATTTATGTAGGCAATACACAATAAATATATTGCAACAGTAGGATATACAGTATAATATAGCATACTACTAGACTATAATATACTAAAAATACGAAAATACAATGAATGCGTCGCTGCAGTATGTACTGTGCACTGCTCCCTAGTAAATATGTTATTACTTGACTACTGAGAATTTTTTTGCTTGAACACTTCACAGTAAAAAGTTTGTCTGACGGAGGCTACTCTCACGAGGGCAGCGCTCCTCCTTGTTTACAAAGCTTGGCCGGATGCAGCTTTTCCCCCTAACAGAACATCTGACTCCGCCCACACAGCCACGAAGTCTACAACAAGCTTGCCTTCTGCATCTGATGATGTGGTTGCAGTTCTGAGAGTTTGTTGAAGTGATGAGCTCTTGTTAGCTCACTGACTCTTCGATATGACAGTGTGTGTGTGTGTGTGTGTGTTTGAGGCGCTGACAGAGCAGAGGACAGCAGCAGCGCCATGAAAGGCACCAAAACACAGCAGTAGTTTTTTTTTGCTTGTTTGACATAAGTTCTTAATACTGTGAAAAAAACACTTATAACGCTGGAAAAACACTGAGTTTTATTAATTGCATCTATATTTTGGCAGATTCCACGATATAGTGTGTTTTGTTTTATTTCCCATCTCTTCTCAGACATGATTAAGAAATTGGATTATTTTGACAGTTGATTCAATCGACAGACATCTGTGGACTATTCAACATAAATCTGATATCCAACTTGAAACCAACTTCACCACGGTCCATTCTAACACACTTGCCATTGTTGCAGGAAAGAAATTTGCATTAAGAATAAACAAACGTGGAGGAGAGTGAAGTTTACTCAGAACTGGATAATACTGAACAGGAGGAATCTGACCATGCAGGCTAAAACAAGGCGCTCATACCAAAGAGAGAAGTGTGTTGTGTGGAGAGCCACGGAACAATACTCCAGCCGTTTCAGCGATGTCTGTGTCAGGTAACGTTATTTACTTGCCTACAGACATTCAGCTTACTTTCTAGTTCACCAAGACATGCTGTTGTTGTGATGTTAGCTATAGCAGCAGGAGAGTCGTAATCACTGGAGGCGCTGTGCTGCTCTGGGAGCGTCTCGTCCTCGCATGTTTACTTTGTAGCAGCAAGCAGCAACAGTTTGCTAACCCTGACCCTAGCTAACGTTACTTTACATTACATGCTGAGTCGTTGTTCACGCTGTTTCATGGTATTTGTCCTGGTGCTAGATTTCTCTACAATAACGTACCCTACCTTCATGATACAAAGAAAAATCATGAGTTCATAATATTTCAAAAAATGTTCTTTATCGGGATATATGTCCTTATTGGGATATGAAATGACCTATATCTGGATTTTAGTCATTTCCCACAGCCCTACCTATAAACATATCCCAGCTGGTCTTCATGCCGTGTTCCTTCATTCCCACAAAACAAAAAAACACTGAAGTCCAGTTGAACAAAATGTAATGAAGCAAAACTAGCTGATCTAGCACCCGGGTCCAAATCGTTCCTTGAACATCAGATCAGAGCCCACACACTGGCTAACTTAGCAACTCATTATTATTTTCATTGTTCATTACCTAAGTACTTGCAGGAGGACTTCAATTATATTTCAATAAATAAAAACTAAAATTCAAGTGCAACGGACTTATTTTCATATTTTTTGTGTTTAGTCAGTAAAACAGAGTTCAAAATATTCTCTGCAAACTTGTGTTTGGTAATGTTCATCCTCATGAGCAGTGTAGATTATGATCAAAGATCAGGTGGCCAGCAGAGCCAGCACATACTATTTGTTGCACTTTATCACGCTTCTATTTAAAGAGGAATTCACTACACTTCAGAGAACTTTTGGACCATGACCCACCGGTTGGAAACCACTGGAATAGATTATCACTTTCTAATGTGTGTAGTGGTGAAACTGCATCTGCTCAACACTGATTGTTCAGTACAAACAACATCCTCACACTCTGCCCCTCAGCTGAGTGCCCCCCCCCCACTACTGTCCTACTGACAGGAGTCTCTGAGCATTCAAGTTCAGGCTTAAACAGTGCTGATGGAAAGCCAAACTGTCAGACACATGCATTAAAAACATCAACATCTCCACTCAATGTCAACACGTGCTGACAAACACAGTGCCACTGCAACATGTTGGCATGCACACACCATACCACAATCATGATATCCTAACTAAACACATCTGACCTCTCACACGTAGCTACAATAAGACATTCACAAACAAGCAAAAGTATCACCACACAGACTACATGACAGTAGAGTCACACACACTTAGTAAGAGGGAGGGGAGTTTACACTTGTTTTTAGCAGTGAATAGTGTGTGTGTGTGTGTGTGTGTTTACTGACTCTTGTTCTTACGCAGCAGGGCAGAGGTGATCCAGGGTTCTGATTGGACCATTCTGCAAGAGGGCACAGTCTTGTCCTCCACGGATGATGACGTGATCACCATGGAAATGCTTGGCAATTGTTCAATCCAGCAGGGAAATACTGTCAATCACAAAGCTTTGACAGGTGCGAGGAGCTTGTGGGGGTTAGGTATCTGTCATCAGACGTGTTTTTAAATCCCAGAGTTTGCTTCAACAGTTTACATCCAACTAAATCAATGAGTCTTGAAAAATGTTGGGAAACCAACCAACCAATCAAAAGGCACCTTCTTCTCTGGCTTCTTTCTTTTTAAAAATGTTTGTGACTGTGGTTTCTAAGGCAACCAACTGGTGTACAGGCAACTTGTCTCTCTGACGTAAAAATATATAAAGGATGTAATCTCTGGAGATACACTATAGATATAGATTTCTCATTCTACATATATTCTGTTTGTCTGTGGGTCTGGGAAATGGGGGAAATAGAATATTTGGTTAGTCAAGTTAGCTTTTTGTTCTGTTCGGCAGTTTCATGCATTCTTTCTGTGTGCTGGAGGTGTGCACCACTCCAGATCGCTGATGACTGATTGATTAAGTAGTCAAAGTAGGCCTTTCTTCTATTACAGTATGTCAACAAGTGGGTACTCAGTTTAAGAGTTTGAGCTAAAGGTCCAAAAGGCAAAAGGCATAGACTCTACTTCCTTGTGTTTTGTTCACTTAGTCCAGGGCAGGTTTAACCAAAGGTACACAGCTAGTAGTTCTTCAGACATCTTAGAAGTTATCCAGTAAAGGGTTTGTGTGTCCAGTGCAGCTAGTATTCCCAGGTTACGTAGACGCCACGGTCAATATTGTTCCAAGTGATCTCTTATTACTCAGCAGAATAAGTTCATCCAATGTTTATTATTCTTTGTGACTACTTGGAAAACACATTAGCTAGCTGTATGTAAAGTCCGTGCTACCCAGGCTCGCTCAGCATACTGCCAGATGGACTGAGCGAGGTTGTTTGAGAGAAGGGGTGGAAGAGAAGGACGTGGAGGGGAGTTGGGTTTCCAGCTGCCTGCTTTTACCCCATCCCTTACGCTAAAAATAGCTCCGATTACTGGCGCTTTCTGGGGGGACTCGTCGCTGGACAGAGTGGGGCAGTGCAGAGGGACGTTATCACTCAGATGAATCCAGTGTCACAGAGCCTGTACAGCCAGCAGGCACTCGGCTGCCCTTCACCCGCCTACAGCAGAGGGTGAAAAGGAACCCCTATAAAAAGCCAGACTATAATGTAATCCCCACGCTATACAGGACGCTTCCGTGACAAGCAGTTGCACAAACACATGTAAACAAACCAGTCCTCCGCAACGTGTTGCTTTCACAGAGCAGAGACGTGTAGTCCCAGAGAAAGTTCCTATAAATGGTTATCCACACTCACGGGCAGCAGGAACAAGCAGGGACACTGCACACTAAGTGCACATTTTTCCCTGGGGAGGGGGGGAACTGCGGAATAAGTCAAAAGTTTGGTTTCAAAATGTCCCCGTGATGAAAAATGCGTAGCACAAGCCGCTGAGGGCTCCTTTTATACTTCCAAACTCCGATGTTGTCTAATGTTTACCAAAGCATAATTCGATGCCGGAAGAAGTCAGCCTCGGGTAATCACACAAGTAAAATCACAAACAACGTCTGAACAGCAACGAACCAAAGTCTCGAAGGAAAGAAACTGAATCCAGTGAAGTGCATGAGCTTGCCGTCGGAAGCTTTGATCACTACTTGACGCGCCTCTTGTTCCGTCTGCTTCCGCTCTTTTTTTCTCCCGCTTAATGCCCTTCTTTACTTGTCCTTCTCATAACTGGGGGAGACTTGGTATTCCTCCAAGGTGGAAACCTTCACAAGTGCGATTTCAACTTGTTTCTCGCCCGTTTCCCTTTCCGTGCTTCTCCGTTAGACGGAATCTATGCTCCTCTCCCACACTGCTCCCCCACCCTGCCAAGGGGACTATACCATACGGCTGTGGCAGGGGTCGGGCGCAGCCTTGCACAGTACTGGTCAGGACAGATACACATAAAGGATAGGAAAACATGAAATTAGCGAGATTTCACAAGGAATTTCACTTAAACCAGCACTAACAGAACGACTGATTCTATGGAACGTTATGAACAACCCGAGTGAGTTAGCAGGACAGTAACCTTCCATCTGACCACAGTGGTCTGTTCCAAGCAGACCTCTCCTGTCCTGTCCATTTATAGTAACAGTGGGATATATATACTGGAACTTTATATACACGCATACATAGACAACCTTTACTTTAACCCTTAATATAATTATATGGATAAAGGTCTGATAAAACAAGGTTTATTATAACCACTTCCTACAGTACATTACATTCTAAATTAAATACAGTTTAGGAGCTGAAAAAACATTGTAGCCTGCTTACACGAAGTTCTGATACATGTCATTTAAATGTGCACGTTTCCCCCCATCACGACAAATTGATGTCTTAATACATAGACTGCCACAGAGCTGCAACAGCTTGTTATTCAAAAAATAACTTGTTTTCAGTGGACCAAGTTTAAGACACCAGATACAAACCTAGATTATGAGCATTTCTAATAATATAACCTTTTATGTTACTCAGGCAAATATGACAGACCTGCTCGGAAATGAGCGGACAACTAGGTTTTTTTTTTACTGCTAACATGTAACACATAAAGGCTCATTTTGTTTATTCATCTTTCAACATGATTCAACTTCTCTGTTCACCCTCTCAGCAGGCACTCTCTACGGGCTCTGTTGCTACCCAACGCGATGGCAGCTGCAATGTAATTGGCTACGTGAAGTCCCATCCCTGGCTGTAATTGGATAGCGGATGGGTCTGTGGGCGGGGCGGTCAGCTTAGATTCCCAGTGTCTCTTCAAACAGCGCAAGGCAGGAATGACGCGGAAATAGTTTGAAGATGTCAGGTAGAAATGGAAAGAGGGAGGGGGTGACCATGGGGGTGTGAAAAAGCTTCTATAAGCACATGGTCACTGAGTGACTCTACAGCTGAGATGTGTGACTTAACCCAGCCAAAGCTAAAAGTTGTTACTGTTGCTATCTGAGCATTCTGGCTAAATCAGGCACAATGCTGCCTGGGAACAGCTCAGTGTCATAAGGCAGCTGACAGCCCCTCACGAAGATTCACCCTCAAATGCAACACTGCACTAAGAAATGTGTGTCACTTGAGTTCTTTTTCCTTTTATTGATTTTAATGTTTAACCTATGCAGATTAATCAGTCAGTCACATATAATGAAAGAGAGATGTTAAAGTCCACTGACGCCTGTTCACTGTGTACTTCTGCACATCAGACACTGGGAACAGCACTGAAACAGCAGTACACTTTCAGCAAGACATGTTCTGATATTGTCTTGACTTTGTGTCTGCTGCAATTTCTTCTTCTTAATTGCTGTATTTTCATATTGATTTGAACTATGCTTAAAGCAGTCCACATTGTTTGTTGTTATTTTGAGGTAATTGTAGTAAATGTGCCACAATACATCAATACTGTAATTAAAGCCGTATAATGGCAAGTTGCTGAAATAACAAATTTGGTTCAAACTAAGCTAAGATAAGATATACCTTTATTAATCACCTATAGGGGGAAATTCAAGTTGGCACAACAGCACAGAGGGATGTACAATAAAATACAATAAAAGTAGAATAAGTTAACATTCTTACATAGATGTAAAAATAATATACACTTGGTATACACTTTATACAATCAATCCATTAACAATAACCAATTACAACAGTAACAATTCTAATAATATGCTGCAATTTCGAAATCTTTCATTTATTTCTAAATATATTTAGTTTGCGAAACTGAGTTAAATTCCGAGGCACACCTCAGCAAGTGTGGTTACTGTATTCTGGCTTAGTAATGTCCTTTGACTCCACTTCCTGCAGCTTTCCTTCGTCATCTACTCAAGTTCCAGGCTCCAGAACCCATGTTTCAAATCACTGCACTCCCACACACTGAAAAACAGCTGACCAGTCACCGTGAAAATAAGATAGCATAGCCTAATAACATATTATAATAATAGAGCTTGCATTAAAATAATCTTTCTCAAAGATTAGTCAGAAACCAAAAGGAGGTAACATTTTAGGATGTAAGCAAAGTATGTTGATGTTGAAATCACATGCAGAGGTGATCTACTTCAACAATGCCTAATGCCCAGCTCAGGGTCTGTCAGGTCTGAGTGGGAGCCAGGAGCAAGTTGCAAAGGAGAAGTGCATGCCACTCACACCACAGGAAGACAAAGGACAGTGTCACATTATTAGTGATACTTTGTGTGATTGCCACCTTAGGGGCTCCACTATGTTCCAAATGAAACAGAATGTGTTTTGTGTTGAAGAGGGTTTAAATACAGTGCTGGGTGCAAATGCCAGTGTAGTCATTGGCTCTTGAGGCCCGATCATCCGCACAAAACAGTTATTTTATTCTATTTTTTAATTACAGAGAAAAAAGGTTTGTACCCTAAACCAAACAAGTGTGCTGAATAGAAACTTTCATACTTTCTATATATGCCAAACTTCATTACTTATTTCCATTTAATAAAATGTGCCTATCTTCCTATTTAACTAAAGACATGACTGTATATGACCTGGTACTAACACAAACAGAAGCTTCTTGTAAATAATATTTTTTAATAATGGAGTTCATGGCCACAGGACAGTGCCTGCTACCTCATGTTTACCAAACTGTTTAGATACAACTGTGGATTTCACAACAAAAGCTGTAAATTAGACAATATATCATCTATAGCATCTATTGGTCTGATATGAGCCTGATATGAGTGGGATGTGGCTCTGACATGGGCCCGATTGGGTCTGTCAGACATTTCAGAAAACATTTTTTACAGAACATATAATGCAGATGGTTGGAGTGATTTAGAAATGGTGTCATCATGCAGTCGGTCCAGCAGAGCGCGCTCTGACTCCATGCTTTCTAATGCTCTCAGTCAGCACTGTCTGCAGCACATGTTGCAGAGTGCATCACAGCTGAGCAGACAGTGGTGCCGACAGAGTAAAGCAGGGTCTTCATGGTAAGTTGCTAGCTAATAATGAAAAGTTAAAAAACATTTTCTTTTTTCAATTAAACTAATCTGTTAAGCCTGTCCCTGACAACCACCATGTTCTTCACATCTGTTTGCTACATTAGCCAGTTCTAGCTTTCTGTCCAGTCAGTAATGTAGCAGAATAAAAGGTAAGCATCTCTTCCCAATCACACGACAGCTCGGTGGTGGATTGAGTCTGTTGAGTGTTGATTTCACACTACGTTATTACCTAGTTGGAGGCAATGCTGGAAAGTAATTAGGCAACATCGCCATATTCTACTCTCTGTGACAACAAGTTTCCTATACTATATAAAATGTTTTGGTAAGCAAGAAAAAAAAGAGTTTCTGATTGGCATTCAATCCATAAAAATAATTTTAAAAATTGTTCTAGAATCAGAAGAAAGCTGTAGCATGAATCGAGAAGAGAGCAGGGTTGGAATGTATCTAAGTACATTTGCTCAAGTACGCTACTGTACTTTGGTACAATTTAGACATACTTGAGTATTTCCATAGCATTTTCTACTACTTTATTATTCCACTCCATATATTTCACAGGGAAATAACATACTTTTTACTGTTCTAATCGTAAAATATAGGATCAGTTTAAATTAACTATTATATTTACATTTAAAAATGCCAAGTTTAAATAAAATGTCTGACATATTAAAACATATTTAACTTACATGTGATTTAATTAAGTTAAGAAAACAGCCTTCTGAGTACCTTTGCTTAGTCATATTAGTGCAAAATCTAAATGTCTATTTTCATTCCAGACAAACACAAAAAAAAAATGGAAACTGATCTAGAACTGACACTTTGCAGACTTTACATTTAAAAAAAATCTAACATTGTTTAGGCCAAAAACAGGCCATTTCACCTGAGCATGCAGACTAATTTTGATTGTATAGGATGCTTTCAGATACACAGGATGCAACAAGGTGTCTGGGCACACATAAATACAGAAAGACAAGGAACCAAAGCTTAACTTCACTCTCAGTCAGCTGTTCACTAGCCTACTGTGTGCATATGTCTGTTTCACTGAGGAGAAACATGGGAGTGTACCACTTTCTACTCTCATCATGCCATGCATACCCCACAATTATCTCAGCTCCACAATTATAGACAGATGAGCAACAGGTGAACAAGTATGTGTGGGTGCTGGGGGTGACAGGACATATTGTACAAATGGCTGACCTATATAACTATTTCTGCTAGTTATAAAGGGGGTTCATTCACTTAAAAGATTATGTTACCTTATCCACAAAATGTCCTTGAGCACAAATAATTTAAAAAAATAAAATAAAATAAAATTGGACCCCCTTGGTGGAAAGATGGTGCAACATTATGTAGTTGAGAAATAATTTAGCTAATATTTTAGCACCTATCAAATAGCTTTATGAGACAATTTATATGTTGACTCAATTTCCAGCATATAAATACAACACAGCAAAAATTACTCCAAATAATTGTTCATTCATGTTCAAAATATGGATAGTGAATTTTCTACATCAACTTGTCTTTCTGAGTTTTTGCTTTTATATTTTTGGTGAGCAAAAATGTTTTATTTTTCAGCAGTTTATTCTCATCCTGAGCTAGAACAGCTTTGTTAAAATGGCTTTATTAAAGGTTTTGTTTTAAATCCTAAGTAGTTGTTTTTAGCCTTTTTGAAGATAATAAAGATTGTTCTGGTAGTGTTTAAACCTAATTATAATCTCAAAACCTTCAGTAACTTGTTATAGATTACATTGGCAGAAATAGGCTGTGGAATTAAATAAAGCCATTTCCTGTTGTCTGCTTAGCCTATTTTCCTTCTCTATCCGTTGATAGTTTAAAACACATTGCAATGGCTATATTAGTGAATATATGAAAAAACGTTAGTAATTCCCTTTACAGTTACTGACTGGCTTCCATTAAATCACTTTCAACTGCACTAACAACCAGACAGCGGAGATTACAACGGTAGTGCGAGGAGGCAAGCAGACTCTGAGACTCACGTGCCTTGCAGCAAAATTCCACCCGGCAACTATAGACTGTACCATGGCAACAGCCCTGCCATTGGTCCCTGGTGCGTTTTCAAATGACCAATGGGATAGCCAGCCGCGGGTGATGCTTGTTGCTAGGTAAACATGATGCAGAGGAAAGATAGAGGAGCAGAATTACCATGCTGCTACTGCAGGGTGCTTTCAGAAAGGAGTGGAGGAGCACTTCACACCCGGAGATACCCTTTTCACTTGGCGGTGCCAGAGAGACAAAAACAAAACCAAGCAGGAATGACACAGGCAAAGAGGGATCAAATATAGACTGAGTTCAAGCCTGTGGGAATGGCGCTGACAATGTTCTGTTCCACAAGCTCAAATGCCATTAATGTACATTAAGCTAGTCAGTAGAGAAAGTTAGTTTCAAAATCAAACGAGCAACCCATTTGCCATTACTTTCATCAAAGAACTTATTGAAATGATTAACTGACTCACTCAATTTCAAATTATTTTTTTTAGAACTACACTACCTCCACAATATAACTGAGTGAACACAGGTCAAAAAGAGCCTACATATGTTAATAAAAAATAATTCTATCAACATTGGACCAAAATACTTTAAACAATTGTATAGCTTGTAGTAAATTATTGCATTTGGTTAGCAGCATTAGTCAGCTATAAGACAATTGCTATAAGACACAGGCTGGCAGATACCATGATACACAGTACCATGTATGACAGAACTGCCATATGCGCTCAGATGACCTGTCTTTGTAGCACTGTTGGCAATGATGGTTAAGTTATTTCAAAGTGCCTGTCCATGAACTGTTTGTGTCTAAAAATTGTTTAGATAAGAAAATCAGACAGGCTCCTATTCAGACCACAAACTATTAATTCATTAATAAATATTCTGTGTCAACTGTAGGTTAGTTTGTCCACCTTAAATGCCCATGATCTCATTTCAAGATCTTACAATTCTCACGACCCCAGCAATGAATTCTCAGGTTGTCATGTTCATTTGAGTATGACATTAAATTTATACTGGCTTGTTAAATGTCTATACATATAAATAATTTGACTTTTGATCTATCTTTATATACTTATGTAACACACACACACACACACACACACACACACACACACACACACACACGTATAAGTGAAATCCATATATTATCTTTTTAATTCAAATGTCACTTCCTCTGGATAGCAGCAAGCAAGTCCTCTTACACCCTGCTGCTAAACATCCTCAGTGATCAATGAAAATGAGTGGCTAGTGACGACAAATGGATCAAAGCAGACATGGCTGTCTACAGTGGGAGATAGCAGACAAAAGGAGCACAGTGCAGAGGAAACTGGCCATTCCAAACTAGGAGGAAAGTGGCAATTGTTTGACCAATTCATGTCCATGCCTGCCTCTACCCAGTGTTAGAATGTAACTGTAAGTACATTTTCTCATGTACAGTATTCTGTAGTTCAATACTGAGGCACTTGCACTTCCTTGAGTATTTCATGTTTTGTAACCCAACCAACATTTACTTTTACAATACAAGTTTATTTGTTAAATCAGTTATTCATACATAAAGGTAATTCAAAGTGCTTTACATACTGAATTCAAAGAAAGAAATACAGAAAAATTCAAAATGTAAAATTGATGATAGTACAATTCAAAAGCCAGCCTTGATTAAATAGTGTTTTTGTTACTTTTCTTAAGTTTTGAATACTTGTCATGATCCTTAATCCCTGCCAATACCAGTGCTTTTAAATATCATTCTGGATTTTCCCCATAAACATTTGTTTCTACAAAGAGAGTAGGAAAATGACAAAAATACTGAGGGGAAAGTCACGGGTGGAGGGGGGTCTAAGTATGAACTGATTTCTGGTAGGCTTTTTATGTGAAACAATTGTAGTTTAAGTGACCAAAATTAACTGTATGCTTGTACTTGGTATATCTGCCAATGGCTGCTAAACTGAAGAATGTACAAATTGTAGACAAAATATTTTTCAAATGACCAAGAAACTGTATAACATACACTTACATCAACTGCCCTTGATGTAAGTATACATATATAAGAACTATAATACAAAAGCTTTATTAAGGAGACTCAACTTTTAATTTAAAATGTTCAATTCAATTTTAATTTTATATTTTATTTATATAGCTTCAACCATAAAGGAAGATATCTCACACACACAGAAACACACAGTCGTAGTGGGGAATGCTGCATCGGCCTCTACGAAGCACCACTTTTCTTTTAAATGTACCTCCACCATGCTTTTCATTTTTCCTTGTAGGTTGATCTACTCTGGCAATGGGCCGCCAAATACTTGTAGACTCTCTTTGCGGTTAGAGAGAAATTCTACTCTGTGGTCGCTGGCTCGATTAGCAGTGGAAACGCGATACAATTATTGACACAATTGCTATACGATGCATGCTGCCACCAGGTGGCAGAGTGGATGCAAAACAAAATGTAGTCAATCAACTTAGTGAAGAGAGTTTGCAGTGAAGTAGGCCTATTTCAGCAACCTGCCAGTGGCGGCTGACCTCATTTATTTTATTCACATTTGGCAAGTGGCGGGTGCTAATTTTGGACCCTGGCAGTGTCAAATTTTATTGAGACAGCCAAACACTCAATGAAAAGACATTAAAGTTGATGTGATTGACATAAATGATTGAGTGACAACAGTATTAAAAAGAAAAACATAAATGCATTTTCTGCTGGCATTGTAGTTACTCATGTTTTGAAAATGTCAGGCCAGAGACTGTATACAAATAAACAATTTAAGTTGTGTTTTCATCCAGGAAATTGATTTGAAAATTTGCCAAAGTATGCCAAATTAATGACATTTGAAGTCGACACAACATTGATCATAACACCAGCTAATAATTTAGTACATACTGTATGCAACACTTGGCCAGATAACACAGAAGTGTGTGCTTCGTGAATTATTTTAAGTAAAGTATATTTAGTCACACTACTGTGAGCCTAACACTCGGTATGTCAAACATTCAGTGACAGTCTGTCCACCACTTTGGTGCAGACTGAAATATCTCTACAGTTATTGGTTGCATTGCCATAAAATGTTGTTGTCCAGTGTAGAAGCATAGGTATATTTGTAGAGATGCACCGATCAATCGACTGGTATCCCTTAGTTAACGTTACCCTAACGGTCTCAAAAGAAAAGTGGTTGTCTTGAGTCGAGTTGGATGCCAAAGTGTGTGAGCGTGCGAGTTTACAGCAATGGGGAGCAGCGGCAGAAACACGTAAATCTTTAATGTTAATATATTTTCGGTTCATTTTGAGACTGTGGCGGACCGCCATAGTCTCATGAAGTAACGGGAAACACTAAAATATACCCCCCACTACAGTTATAACATCAAAGTCATTATGTGGGAAACACTGAACTATTTTATTCTGCAATTCATTTTTAGTTGGATTTCATTTGTACAGAAATTAAGTTTTTTCATTTTGAGATGCCACTCAGTGAAGTACATCCCTGTGACCTACTGCAGTTTGAGAAAATGGAAAAGTTCTTTAATAGTCAATGTTTTATTATGAACATACAGGTGAATGGAGGCCAGGAAGAATAGCCAGTGCTGGTGCTAATTGGAACCGGCAGGTCAGACCTTGAAAAGGAAGGAAAATTGCAATCAGTGCATCTCATGTATTTTTTTTCTACACTCATTTACAAATTTTTACCCCATTAGCTTCAACCTTACTCATGTAGTTGACAAAGTCGTTGGTACGCTTCTGTTAAACAAAGAAAAACCCACAATGGTCCCTGAAATAACTTGAAACTGACAAAAGTAATAATAAAAGAAATAAAAGAAAAATGTATTGAAAATTAACTAATGACAATCAGATATTGCATTTTAATTGTGGTTCAACACAATCATTTTTAAAAACAAACTAATGAAACTAGCCTGGACAAAAATGATGATACCCTGATCTTAATATTTTGTTCCACAACCTTCTGAGGCAGTCAGTGCAATCAAGCGATTTCTGTAACTCTCCATGAGACATCTGCACTTGTCAACAGGTATTTTGACCCACTCCTCATAAGCAAAGTGCTCCAACTGTTTCAGGTTCCAAGGGTGTCTTCTCCAGACCGCATGTTTCAGCTCCTTCCACAGATTTTCACTAAGATTTAGATCAGGGCTCATAGAAGGCCATTTCAGAATAGTCAAATGTTTTGCTCTTGGCTTTTGCGTCCAATCTTGGGTGTTTGTAGCTGTGTGTTTTGGGTGATTATCCTGTTGGACGACCTATGACCTGCAGCCGAGACAAAGCTTCCTGACACTGGGCAGCACATTTTACTCCAGAATGTCTCGATAGTCTTTAGATTTCATTGTACCCTGTATAGATTCAAGACACCCTGTGCCAGATGTAGAAAAGCAGCCCCAAAACATAACTGGGCCTCCTCCATGCTTCACAGTAGGTACGGTGTTCTTTTCTTTGTATGCTTTATTTTTGCGTCTGCGAACATCGACCTGATGTGGCTTGCCCAACAGCTCCAGTTTTGTCTCATCTGTACAAAGGACATTCTCCCAGAAGCTTTGTGGCTCGTCAATATCCATTTTGTCAAATTCCAGTCTCGCTCTTTTATGATTGGCTTTCAACAGTGGTGTCCTCCTCGGTCATCTTCCATGAAGTTCACTTTGGGTTAGGGGTTACCCATGTAAAATTAATTAAAATAAGATCATAAAAAGGTCTCCACTTTTAGCATATTTGTTGTGTACTAGAAGGTAGGGGCCAAACTTTTTCGAGTGTCTTCAATCAAAACTTTTCTTTATGGTCAGAACGTCACAAACACTTGATTGTTCTAACTCAGATTTGTTAGGTGGTCCACTGTTTGGGGACCACCTAACAAATCTGAGTTAGAACAATCAAAACTATTATGATAAAATCTGTTTTAACAATGAGATTTGTTAATCTTTTTTCCTCAACAAAATTAATATGTTGATAGAAAAATTAAGAGCTAATTTGTTTGTGATCCAAATGAATTAAACCAAATATTTATTGATGATATATTGAACATTTGTTATATTTTTGAGGAAAATTATATTGCAATAATTATGATTGTTTTATTGCCCAGCCCTATGTACATGCCCCCCTTTCTAGTCGTCCCAAGCACTTAAAGTGCTGTTAAACTGCCTCACATTCACCCCGTGCCCAAGGAAACTTTGACATACACATTGGGGGACCACCAACCTTCTGATAAGTGAACGACCGCTTTAGTCCAACTGACTTCAGATTTTTGCTGTGCAGTCTGAACCCATTTGACGATTACAAGTTGTACAAAGGGGGGTTTCGTGGAACGGCATGCCCGTGGTGTGGTGTCCAAAATTGATAATTCTCCATAAAAATAGAAATTGTTGTAACTTCAGCCTACATTCTCACTTTTGCACCAAATTCAGAAAGTCAAGCCCTTAACTGCTTGGAGAAAGCAGTCGCCAAACAGCTGTGTGACTTTCTACATAGCAATAGTTTATTTGAGGATTTTCAGTCAGGATTTCGAGCTCATCATAGCACAGAGACAGCACTGGTGAAAATTACTAATGACCTCCTAACTGCATCAGACAAGGGACTTGTCTCTGT
>JAPMOB010209230.1:0-28608 GCA_029875015.1 Lepomis gibbosus
CTTGTATGCACATATAGGGCTTATATGTGGATATAAAGAAGCAATAGCGGAGACCTATATGGCCTGTATATGCACATATACGCACCTCAATTTTGCCTATATGTGGCATATATGCAGCATATATATGCTGTTTATATGCAGCAAATATGTGCATATAAACTGCATATAGGTTTCATATAGGCGTATATATCCTGAAAATTGACAGAAAAATAACATTATCAACTCACATTTTAAGTAGTGAGTCTCTCCTGAATTAGCTGCAAACAACAACAAAATATTAATTTCATGATAATGAATAGATACATGCAAACTTTTCATATATGAGGCCCTATTGCTGAAACAACAACAATTAACTTGATGAATGACTGAAATACTTATTACATTGAAAATGTAGTAGTTTGGACTTTATTTCTATTCTCTGTTTGGTAACTAGACTAGAACACACTGTAATGAAAACAGAAAAGGGACTGCTTAACGAGTTTTTAAAAAACCTGTAGGATGTACCAGGTATCAGCATGTGATATACAGGATGTCTTGTTAGCATTTACTTCAGAGCTTGACTGGAAAAATACTGTGTACTATGTAAATACTACTATAGAAAGGTATGACATGCATTCATGACACAACAAAGGCCAGTTAGTCAAGTTCATGTTGTGGTAGTCCCATCTTTATTATTTTGATTGTGGTAATGTTTTATAAACACAGAGAGATGCTGTAGTTTCTTTACTTAATCATTTTAGATTTTTAAAAAGGAGGAGGATCTATTTTCAAAACTTTTTCTCCCCAGGATTTTATTCAGATTTGTGAAAGGATACCCTGTTGAAGAAGCCCCTGCTCGCAGTCACTCACAGTAAATGAGATCTTCTTGGTTTTATGTCCTCTTAGAACATGTTTCCACCAATAGGAAAAAAATAGAAATATCCAGAAAAAATAAAATGAGCTGCTGATCATCATCACACTGCAGTGTTTGAATAACAAACAGGTAAGGTAGAAGCTTATCATTGTGTTGCGTCCGTCTGTATCTCTGTTCTGTCAGCTGTGATTTGTGGAAGGTGTTGGTTTGTCCGGTGCACCTGTCTCGCTAATGTCAAATTGTTGGTGGTGTTTGTGAGTGTTTGTGGACACCGACAGACCTACTCCAGCTGCCCTTTTTGATTGCAGTCGCAGTGGGGGTGACAATGTACTCAGTGTTCAGTTTGTAACAGTATGAGATTGGGTTTGCAGTTAATTATTCTAAAAAAAGAAGTCTGTAGGGAAAATTGGGTCTAAAACAAAAGAGCTCTATGGAAGTCTAATCAGAGATAAAACCTAGAGCTGCTTTGCGGGTAATTAACTGGGCAGTTGCTGTGTAGACTGAAATTGTGAAAGCTTTTGCAACACTGATGTACCTTTTATGAGCCCATACTCTGATTATCTCCTGATACTGACATTGTGTTACTTCTTTAAGTTGCAAGCCATAACTGAAGCGCTGATAACGTGTGATGGCTGTCATTGTTCTGGAAATGCTAGTCACGTTGAAGCCCTCCAGTCCTGATCTGTATCCTATCATATTGAGTTTCTGGAGAGACTAATCCAGTATTCATTTTTATTATTTATTTATTTATTTATTTATGTTCTCCTAAATAATATAGCCTAGCCTATACTCACATTAAAATGAATAAAGCTCTGCATTAGGTAACCAAATATCATCATATCTCTCATTTTATGGTATAAAATATTTTGCATTGGGAATAGTGATTTGTACATAAAACATCCTTTGGTTTTACTCTTGTATCTTGTGATTCTCCATTGCAAGAGTTTGGCTTTTAGTCTGTTACACAATATTCATTTGGCACATCAGTACGGCACAGCTGAAAAAAGAACAACTTGGACAGATGTTGTTGTAATCTCTTGCTGCTCAACTTGTCTGGAAGTGTTTGCTCAAATCCTGTTTAGATTCCTACAGAGTCAGTGCTTCATGAAAAGTACCAAGTTCAAACCACTGCTGTTGACTTCGGTAAATGAACACTTGTTTAATAAGGTCTTAAGGTCTTCTTCTTTCCACCTTTCAAAAAAAAGTGTAATATAGGCTTTGGCAGTATCAGTTTTATGGTATACCAGGGTATTTAGAAATCCCGATGATTCTGTATTGATCTGATGTATTGTAGTGTACACCCTCAACATAGGCAGGTGGCACCGCATGAAACTGCCTGACAACACGGTAACCCCCTTCACTTTTCCAGATGCTGGTAAACAGCACACACACAGGAGCTTTTAGCAGTAGCCTTTCTTCGCTGACAAACCTACAAGAAAATACCTCCAAAGTCTTTCTATCTATCTATCTGTAGATTTTGGAGTTGCTTTGCCCTTATATCCTGTGAATTGCCAGCTGGGTGATGCACACCCTCTATAAAGTCCTGCCCCTAGGTACACTTGCAGTCAGTCGTCCTCAGTACACCTGTCAAATAGTAGGTGGTAGGGCTGAGATCCTCACAAGTTGACCACCACAGCTGGCTTCCGCCAACATGGGTGACATCACTGAGGTCTCTACCTCTTCATCACTTCCTGTTAAACAAGTCCATCTGCCTTGCATAGAGCTTTCACTTTGGCTGCAATTACAATTGCATTTGCATTCTTTTCAGTGTGTATTTGTGGCCATATTTCAGATTCAAGATCAACCTGTACTGTAACTTTGGAGAGTCGCTTTGTGGAACAGCTCTGTCTTTACAACCACAGTGTGATAACATTACTCACATGCTGCAACACACAAATGGCACTGTCAGTTTCATGCTTTGTCTTACCTTCACTTCAACATCCAAGATACTTTGAGCTCAGGCTTTCATTACAACCAGCTCCTCAGCGACAATGAAACAGATGGAGATCCATGCAGACAACCATGAGAGTAATTAATATCACTGTAATTTCCTCTTAATGGGAAAATCCTTAAATGTTCAGATGTTTATGGGAACAGCTGTTCCCACAGTCAATTTGTAAAAAAAAAAAATATATATATAATTATGAAGACAATTTGGTCAGAGGTTTCTGCACAGCACAAAAATATTGTCAAAATAATGGTAAAACCGCAAAAAGATGCTTATCCATCTGTTTTCTTTGTCTGTCTGCCAATTAAAAAGAATTTAGACCACCTATGTCGTTGTTAACTTTATTATTCAGTTGAGTCCTAGTGCTGAAGTACTTCTTCTGGCTGAACTTTATAACCATCACCTCTGGGTCACTGAGGCATTATGGAAATTGAGTGACCCACATCATTTGCTCACACTGAGGCAGGGTTCACACCGAGCAAATTAGGAATCCATCAGATGTGGGTTAGCTGTGTAATGCTACCACAAGGAATAAACCTGCACATAGTACATGCGTGGACACACATACATACACACAGAACTAGCAGGTGTCCATTAACTCCCGACTGCCACGGGGGACTGGTGACCGGAGAGTGGGTCGGTAAAGGCTGTAGTGAGGGCGATAAAAGAAAAAACATTTGATATGAGTCAAGACATTTGTTTGGTTTTTAGAAAACCCCAGAGGAAAACGATGACTTTCTGGGTCGTATCTCTAATATTTATAGTTTACATTTACATTTATCTGACGCTTTTGTCCAAAGCGACTTACAATTGCTATTCATGTCAGAGGTCGCACGCCTCTGGAGCAACGAGGGGTGAAGTGTCTTGCTCAGGGACACAATGGTGTATGGGTCACAGTCGGGGATTGAACCCGGGTCTCTCACACCAAAGTCACAGTCTTAACCATTACGCCATCACCACCCCGTTTGGTATATACTGGGAGGTGGAGATAAAAAGAAGGACATGATTTCAAATCAGTTGGGAAACTCAACCCAAAAAGAGCTGGATAATGAAGTGTCAGAGGGAGTTACCGCCTGACTCAGGCATCCGAAAGAGAGGAGTTTAGAGCCTGTGCCATGTCCCAGCCAGGAGTCACTCACCGGCACTGCCATGTGCCAAAATACCCCAACCCCCTCACATGCTCATCATAACACACACAAAGACAATCTAATGGCAAAGGCCACTGGTTATAAATAGCAAACAACCAGGACACAGTGAACTCCCAGTGAAAGTAGTCCTCACTGGTTTGTTTATCATTTTTTGTACGATTGCTAAGATATCACTTGATAATTTATGGTCCACTGTGGGTTTGCTTGGCATTTCCTCATTATTTTAGTTGGCTAGTTGCCGCCTGATGAAGGATTTTGCCTGTCTGAGAAAGACAAATATTTGCCGACATGTTTTAAAAATCGAGGTCTACTTAAATGTGGCAACTCTGGGTGTGAGTTATTATGTTTGGTAAATATTTTGTGTCATATATTTTTGTCTAAGGTCTGTTAAGAGAGATTTGCTGAGCCAAAACATACAGAGATTAACCTTTAAACTGTGTTGCTTTAATCTGAGAGATGAAACAGATCTCCCACTTAGCTCCTCTTAATGCAGTCCAGAGAGCAGAGCCTGAAATCCAAAATCCAGAGCCTGCTCTTCTTGCATCGACGTTGAAAGAAAACTTCTGACATACGGTGTTAAAGTCCCACCCACAGCAAAGTGATGCTAATGGGGAAGTCTTATCCTCTTATTAACAAAAACACTATAAAAACTTGCTTCCCACAGAGTGTGTTACACATCACATCGGTGGATTATGCACAATATTACTGAACAAACTAAACAGAGGGCAGAACCTAGAGGGAAAATATTTAGGCTATTATTAACTGACATGGATAGCCAGCCTTCATTGGACACACAAATACTTTTGCAGCTAAAGATTGTATTTGGTTTAGAAAAGATGTTATCCACTATGATTTGACAGTAACGTAATTCATTTACACTGTGAATGGGCTTAGGTTGCCACAGATGATTATGGTATGTTTATTTCTAGGTATTACTCTAGAGATGGTTATGTTTAAAAATACTGTATCTTTAGAAATAGGTTAGATTAAAGGTTACAATACAAGTCCCAAGCTTCCTTAGTCAAGCTTTTCATTTTCAAATACACACTAGGTAACTTCTTTATGCATTAAGCTAGTTAGCTAGACATGCTAATGATTGCAGCTGACATTATGGGGGAGGATTTAGTGAACTACCAATTGGAGGATGAAAAGCCACTGACATTTTGGCAACATTATAAGTGATATGCGTCTTATCATATTTGTCTGTGTCTCTTTGTTCATCAGAGAGCGTGTTTTTCACCATGAAGCTCATCTAAATCTCTGCTGCTTTTAGTAGTTTGATATGTCTTTCTATCTACCCCTTGATCAAGATGCTTGCCAGTGCGGAAGAGATTTGGAGGGCATGACTTTGATGAGAATGGTATTTTAGTCTTCGATGCAAAAATTGGAAATCTAAAACTAGACGACTTGAACGTCTTCTGATTCTTGTTCATCAGACATGTTCTGTCTTGTTTTTGAGAGGCTAAGCTTCATAACTTCAGCATTATGTCACGGTTTGAAAAATGCTTCATGGTCTTTATAGATATATCCAAATTTCAAAAGCAAAACATGATTCACATTTTCTCTCAGCCTCAGGGTGAGGGATGATCACTCACTTATTATGTAATTTTGCTTGGCTTGTATTAGCTTAGCTGTCCTCCTCCCTGCATCTCTATTTCAGTACAGTTGATTACATTGTTGGGTATTGGCACCCTGTTTAATGCCGTCGCCTGCTCCCTCTCCTTTATAGGTTTACCCCTCAGGTCTAGAAGGGAGCTTTCTCAACCATCACACTTGGCTACACTCATTTGCAGTTTGTTGGGCTATATCTCTCCAAGCTAACATGTCTTAACACACATTTCTTTCCACAGAGGAAAGAGGACCCTCACACAGGACAGCAGGTACAAACTCACAGACAGAGCCATGGTGGAGTACTACCAGATATTAGGAGTCCAGAAAAATGCAACCCAAGAGGACATCAAAAAAGCGTAAGCATGTTTTCTGCTCTATTTCCCCCTGGTGGTGTTGTTGTTAGATCCTGGCCAGTCAGAGGGATGTAATAGGTTAATTATATCTGCATCTATATCTAGCTGTATAAACTGACACATAGAGAGAGATAGAGAGCAGCTAGACAGCAATGCAGAAAGTTTCCACTCTTCTTCCTGTAACCTTGCTGGTGTCAAATACCTTCCCCTAACACTCACCCACCTCACACAGCTGCTTACTGAACAGTTTCTGACTAACACCTTTTTGTTTTAATGAGAAAAGAGTTTCCTGTGAATTGATTGACAGAAATGGCACTATTTATAACAATAAAAATGTTATCTGGTTGAGGTCTCATAACTACACATGACAACTGAGAAATAATCTCTAATTTAAACCTGTTATTTCTGCACAGTTGTTGATAAAGATTAGGCTACACTAATATTATACAATTTGTAGAATTGGATTCCAGGGGTGGCTGTGTAGGATTGATGTTATAAAACACAAGAAAACCTCAATAAAAGCTTTGAACGTAAATGTAAATGACATTTGGTACAGCCGTAAACATAATTTTCTATTGCTGATCAAATCAACCATCATGAGAGTATCCAATAATCCAGTATAGAAAGATAGCGAAGGCTGAGAGACTGTTATCTCTATGCACTCAATTGTTGGCTGCCAAAGTCAAAAGTTACCTCAGCTGACACCAATCAATAAGTCATATCTTTAGCCTGTGACCTCAGCTCTTAATCTCTGATTGAATTGTTTGAAATGCAAGCAGCTTGGCTCTGGGGATGGCAATGTCAATGTCGGTCAGTCCACCACTTTGGTCCACACTGAATATCTCCACAACTATTGGATGCATTGCCATGAAATTTGGTCCAGAGATTCATGATGCCCAGAGGATGACTCCTAATGAAATGGGTGACCACTTGACTTTTCATCTAGCACTACCAGCAGATCAAATTTTTCCCTAATGTTGTGAAAAAATTGAACATCTTATGAATGGATTGGAAATAGACATTCTGATTTTTCCTGCAGCACAAGCAGGTTGACTTTTTGTGGTTCTGAGTGAAACGTCTCTCTACAACTATTGGATGGATTGTCACGAAATTTGGTACAGATATTAATTTCCACATCAGGATAAACTGTAATAACTTTGGTGATCCCATAACTTTTCAAATATTGCCATCTTCAGGCCACAATTTTTAATTAGTCCAATACTGTGGTTTATGGCTGTACTTGCTGTACTAAATTATACATCAGCCTTAGTTGTACGTTTAGTGCTAATTGGCAAATGTTGGTTGCTAACAAGATAAACTAAGATGGTGAGTATGGTTAACATAAACATGAGTATGTTAGCCATTGTGTGCAAGGTAGCATAATGATGTTAGCATTTAGCTCATTTAGCAGTGCTGCGTTCAAGTCATATTGGAGTTATCGTCATTATGAGTTTCCAAATTAATAATAGTGTTAACATCAACAACAAGCCATAATTAATTCAATATGTCCAACTTGGCACATACTACTACAGAAGTGTCTGAAAACCAAACAATTATTGATGCCTCACATCAGCCAAAGATTGGCATTAAATGTAATTAAACATTACAACACATTAACACGGGAATCTTTCCCCTCTCTGCCATCCATTCCATGTGATGAGAACATGGGTATGAAATGGCAGCAAAGAGACGAAGAGCTAATAGTGTCCTCAGAGACCTCTGACCTGAGTATTCAGAGGAAGATAATGGCTGCTGTTGCTTTTACTAGTGAACATACAGGCTTCTGACCACAAAGAACCAACATTGTTCAACGTAGTCTGGCTGGTTGACCATTGACGAAACAATGTCACAGATTACAACAAAGATGTCGACTACAGAGTACTATTCATTATAGATCCATAAGAGAGCGAATCCCTGGATCGTGTGCAGCCTTTTTGCTAGCTGACTCTCAGTCCTTAGTCTGGTTCACAGCATCTGTGTGTCCGCTGCCGGTGAGGCTGCTGGGCCTCGAAAAACAAACAGCTGATGCAGCGTAAGCCGCTGTGAGAGCCTACGCTGCACGTCAGTGGAGTACAGGCTGTCTTTGTTATTTCTGCATGGCTGGAGAGAAGGACAGCGAGTGTATGCATGTATTTGTGTGTCCGCACAGAGGGACTTTCATGTGTGTTTGGGATAGGGGGACATCTCTTATACATTTTCTACCTCTCATTTACATATTAAGAACTGACTATTTGCCTTTGGCATACATTGTGTTTGTCTTTATTTTGATGTCCATGTCTGTATTTTAACCGTCTGGCATTTTGTGTCTCAGTTACAGAAAATTGGCATTGAAATGGCATCCAGACAAGAACCCAGATAACAAGGACGAAGCAGAGAGAAGGTTCAAAGAGCTTTCAGAGGCATATGAAGTGCTCTCTGATGGTAAGGTTTTTCTGCAGAAGAAGAAAATCTGTTATGTAGCGCTCTTCTAGTCTTGCCGACCACTCAAAGAGCTTTACACCACATCACATTCGCATTCTGATGATGAGCAGAAGCGAAGGTGCCAGCGGCTCATCAGAAACAGAAATTAACACATTCATACACATTTACAGAGCCATTTGGGGTTCAGTATCTGTCTCTTCAATATCTAAAACTTTTTTTGATAGTTTAGGAGGACTTTAAATTAAAGTCAGTAACAGAACTGAATTAGATGTGAATTCATTGTGCAGCAAAAGTGCTCAGCAGGTGAACACTTTCATAAGTCATGTTTTCTGTTTCTTAAGGAGATGTAATACCCAGACTATTGCTGTAAATATGAGAGTGTAGCATCTGGAATTCATGTCATTCAGTGTTGACTTGAAAACACAGCAGAAGCCTGTGTTAACATTTTCATTTCATTAGTGGCAGTAATGTTCCCACCATTCACAAAAAACAGGTATTGTTGGGATTTGCGCTGTGCAATGTCAGGAATGTTAATGCAGTAGTGTGAAGGTCTTGTGCAAAGTTTTGTTTGGTGGGTTTAGGTTTATTTTCCCTTTGTCATTTGATGTCATAAAGAGCTTCTTTTAACTGCAGCTTTGTACAGTTTCTCACAGCAAATAAGTCCACACACAGATGGTCACACTGATGAGTTAAATGTATAAAACTCATATCAGTTAGCTGTGAATTGGAAATTTTTTTTGATCACTATAAAATAATAGTTATGTTTAATGTGAAGCAGTCAGATGTAACGGGAATACTTTTCCTGACCCTAACTGAGATTAAAAACAAAACAGGGTGGGATGTTTCTCTTTCTCAGTTTTGTTTGTTTCTCTATCTTATCTAAAGTTCTACTCTCCCACAACAGAAAACAAGAGGAATACTTATGACCGATTCGGCAAAGAAGGCCTTTCAGGAGGAGGGGGAGGAGGAGGAGGTAAGAAGATGACTTTAAAAAAAATAAGAAATGACGATTAAAAATAAGCTATGACTGAGTCTCTGTAGACTAGATGTACCTAGGCTGTACTGAAGATAATGTAGCCACCAATGGTATCATATTAATGGTTATTTATTTCAATGAAGTACAAAAAGCTTGTTATTTTTTATGACTTATGTTGTGTATGAGCTTTATTGTTGTTTAATGTTTTATAGGAGGCCATTACGATCACTTTGGCGGCGGTGGCGGCTTCACATTCCGTAATCCCGAGGATGTTTTCAGGGAATTCTTTGGCGGCAGAGATCCATTTGCAGAATTTTTTGGTAAGTCCATTTGTTTTCTGGCAAGGCACTCATGATTTCTTGTTTTCAAAGAGTAGGAAGAAAGAGGACTGGAGAGAGTCATGGGGAGGACGCAATGGCTATTATTAGCTGCATAACTTTATCTGGTCAGTAATATACACAGATGACCTGGGAAGGCTCAAGAGAGATGGGGAGAAAAGGAGAACATCCTGATAGAATAGATAGATAGAATACAAACCACTGATATTTCTATTTCCTTGTTAGTTTTCCCTGTTATCTGTTAGCTAGCAGCTCCTACTGTGTAGAAATGTGAAAGATGGAGCATTAGACCCAGAAAAGCTTCTGTAAAGCCTTGTGTTAATCCCCCCCCAGCACTGTAATGTGAATCTCCCATACTCCCAAGCACTGTTCACCTCAGGAGGTCATCTGCAGCCAAATGTCACCTGTAGGAAACACACAGAGTATCTCTGCTGAATGTTGACCTCAACTTCAAATTTCAAGTAAACCAAGTACATGTTGAGTTAACATACAGTAGTAGAACCATTTCATCTGTATTTTTTGTCCTTAACATCTTCAAAAAAATACTATGCAGCTATTTTGATATTTGATTAATGGGCTATGTGTTTTGTTTTTTTGCAAAATAACAAAAATATAGTCTCAGTTCTGAGGTTTTAGTGCTTCAGCGCGAGACTACAGCTAGCTGTCTAAAATACTATTTAGGTGAATTTAAACAACGGCAAAGTTGCTAAACGCATCTTGTTGTCATGTAAGAGCCTTGTTCATGTTGGACGGACATTTTAATTCTATTTTGTGTCTGTTAAGAGGCACAAAGACACTCTTTATGTAAATGCCCACATAACTGCCGTTTTAGCTACGTGGGCGCTCTGGGCATTAGCTGTAGAAGCTCCGTGTTGCAAGCACCAATCCGGTTCGTTTTTTTTTTTTTATAGACAGTACTCACAGGTATAACGATCAAGATTAACTTAAAAATTGCCTGGAGTTCTCCTTTAATATTACCAGTCTGTGAAGCCCAAGACAGAGTTCCATGTGTGTGGACAATAAAGATTTTTAAAGTTCATTTAAGGCTTTTGTTCACCACATCTCTCTGCATTTTCCTTACGAGTACAAATGATGGTAGCTGTTTGGTTTTTATAAAACCTCTTGAAAGCTATTGTACTGTTGACCAGTGGCTGTTTGTTATTATGAGTTTCTCTCGTTGATTATATTAGAAGTGTCAGTAGTTGTATAAAGTATAGTTGTAGGAGTTTAGCCCCTGTCCACGGCTGTCTGGGTTGAGCAAAAGGCTGATTGGAAGGCATGTGTAGTTCACCCCTTGTAGCTCTAAATATGGAGTTCAGACGCAGACAGAGGATGGATTTGAGCGTCTACATCACTCAACTGGAATGCTTTCAAAAATAGCTTCCGTATTAAAACAAAAGCAGATGTAATAACGCCAAATGTGTGTGCATTGTCTGTCTCTGTGTGTAAGAACACATGTAAAACATGGGACGATGTGAGCACTCGAGCGTGGGTGTACAACATAAACTTATTGAAAAAAATGTAAATTAATGTACAAGTTATTAGAAACAACGCTTAAAAAGCCAACTCATCATCTCTTATATCCTCTAGTTAGTATAAACTTCCTTCATGTATTACTGTATTTATTAACAAGACAAAGTGGTGAAGCACAGCTGTTGCTGTTTACTCACTTCAGTAAACAAGGACCGTTTAAAAAAAGCCTCACCAAGACGCTGTCTGCACTGTCAACCAGGAGAGTAAAGTTCACGTTCTATTTTGACTGGGGACAACTTTTATTATGCTTGATTGGCATGCAGCAGGATATGCCAAAACATCCATCGTGTCAGGTGTGTTTTAACTCTAAATTAAGTGTTTTTCCTTGGATAGATTTCTGTAACAAGCCAGTTTGGTTTTCTTGACTTTCCTCCACATGGCAGCCATAGAAAGAGGGTCCAGATATGTTTTGTTTTTTTAAAACTCCTCTACCGCCTCTAGCCTCCAGCGCTGATTGTCCAGCCGCTTGTCTCAGTGAGCAGCAGCTGGCCCGGTGGATCTGTCACTCAGAGTGGGCAACAGAATGAGGGGTGGGGGGTGTGCGCGCTGCTGAGACAAATACGGGTTCACACGATGACGAGGGCTTAGTCTTCTGCCAAGAACAGCACACACTCATTCTGAAATGAACATGAAGTAAATAAGACGGACATATCAACAGACTGTTAATACACTCTTTTTGTTGGACATACTGCAGAAATATAAATATCTTCCTGGTCTGTTCCCATAAGTGGACTTGTAATTTGATTTAAACAATTAATGCTTTTCTCAGCTTTTGTACATTATGCTGTACATGCACATGCTGAAAACTCAATGACACTGTTAAATGTTGTGTATGTGTGGCACATTCTTCACTGATTTAATCTCAGTCTTTGTGCTTGACAGGTCTTTGAAGGTTCTCTCAGAGCAATGAAGCATGAGAGCGCTTTGCCTTAACTTTCCTCCCATCTGTTTGTGAACACCGATCATGTACACAAAAATTAAACCGGAATTCCAGTGTTTAAGCAGCCTCTCTTTCTTCCACTGATGTCTCCTGTCTTACTGACAACATTGTAAGAGCACAGCTGTCTCCTCTAATGTCTTCTTCTAAGTAAATGGACAGTAATGCAGTTACAACACTTTTATTTTAAGCTTTCTGTCGGGGGGAACAAGGGAAGCTTTCTTGTCGCTGCCTCAGTACATTCAGGGTTGAGGGAGGAACCTTCTTTCAGCAAATGGTGCCAGTGATCCAGCCTTATCCTGCTCGGCTGACCCAGATTGGCACCATGCAATTAGTAACATGTCCACAGGGCTTTACATGAGAATTAGTGGTGGGCACTTTGACAGTTTAGGGTTAAGATTGTCCCGTAAGTTACAAACCTGTTATAATACATCAGTGTTGCGTTTACAGCTTCTTTCTGCTGCTCCCAAGTGACCCAAATATTTGTTTAGACGCTGGTTTAAAGTTGCTTCTTACGTTCTCATTAACAATTTCTAATTTGTATTACATTTTCCTCCACAGCTGATGACCCCTTTGACGATTTCTTCGGTCGCAGTCGCCAGAGGGGCGGAAACCGAAGCAGGATGGGGGGACCGCGTTTTGGTTTTGGGGGTTTTCCAGGGTTTGGACCTGGCTTCTCAGGGTTCGATTCAGGTGCGTAACTCCACATGTAGTACTGGATTCATTCTGAATTTATGATGCTTCTCCATTTTGACTGAGGTTTGTCTTGAACATGTTCTCTTTTGTAGGTTTTAACTCATTTGGAGACATGGGTGGAGGGTTCACTTCCTTCTCTTCTTCATCTTTTGGCGGTGGGGGAGGAGGAATGGGTAACTTCAGATCTGTGTCGACCTCCACCAAGGTCATCAACGGCAGAAAAATTACTACAAAACGGTATTTAAATGTCAAACCTGTTTTCTTTCTTGCTGAGAGGGATGAGAAGATCAATATCACTGTCATGCCTGTACTGTAAAATGAAGCTACAGCCTGCAGCTTAGCTTTGCTTAGCATAAAGACTGGAAATGGGGAATCAGCGAGTCTGGCCAGGCGTGTAGTCTGCACTAGGCATTAGGGTTAGAGGTGGTGATCTGTGTGAAACCTCTACCTACACTGACTTCCTGATCTCTAAAGAACCTTGTCTGCTTTTTGTGTTTGTAACAGGATTGTGGAGAACGGCCAGGAGCGGGTGGAAGTGGAGGAGGATGGTCAGTTAAAATCTCTAACAGTTAATGGTAAGGAGCAGCTCCTAAGACTGGATAACAAGTAATTATCTCGCCACAAAAATTTGACCAACATGCAGTTTTCACACCTGGAAAAACTCTCCAAGTTAAGTGGTTGCTACTGGCGGCTGGTCTCTCCTCTCTCTGTCCTCCTGCATCTCATCCCGAAGAACAATTTCCTAATTTTTATCTTAGCTGCGAAGGAGGCGAGAGAGATGTTCACAGTATTTGTATATTTGTATTTATTCCATTATTACGGGGGACCATTTTGCTGGAATTTGTGTTTTTGTTTACTAAAATAATCAAATTGTACTTTTTATTTCTACCACATGCTCCATGCTGGGTACATGCTATAGTTTTTTTTTTTCTTTTGGGGTGGATATTGTCTTTCTTATTGTAGCAGGAACAAGATGCTGTACATTTAAACTTGCGCATGTCATTTTTGCTCTTCTCATTGGACCATTTAACAAGTGAATGATAAAAGCTTTAACTTCTTTGCCCTAATGTCTTTAACTTCACCTCGCTAACCTGTTAGCTGTTACCATGTTCACGCACGTGTAATATGAATGACATCGATTATTAATAAATTAATTATAATAACTTGCATTTTTCTTACTTTTGCATTTGTTTGTGTATTTGAGAATACCACGGTGTGTTTCGTGTGTTTCTGCACAATTGCTGATTCCAGGAGGCTGCTTTGTAGTTTCACTGTAACTGTGTCAGCAACTCAACCCATGAACTTAGCCCACATAACACCTTGCACTGTTACCGGACAGACAGGGGACTTTTCATTCTTTGTAAAGACAAAAGAAAAAACAAAATAAAGAGTTCAGGTTTGGTCAGTAAACCTCTGTGAAACTTCAATTTGTGTAACGTCATGGAAAAGCTGCTGCGGTCACCTGGTGTCTTGAGTGACGTTTCTTTTTGGCTTGAGTGGCTTTTTGTCATTTCACCCTTCCTGGATGTTTTGAGGTGTGTGTGTGTGTGTGTGTGTGTGCGTGCGCGCGCGCGCGTGCCTGATCACGTTGTTAACCTGCTTCACACATGAAGGAAACCACAGCGGCTGCTTCTGCACACTCACCCATCAAATAGCTCACCGTGTGCGCATTATTCTAACCTACTAATGCCTCAGTTTCGTTGTTGGTGACTCACACGCGGGCTTGGTCGCCGACACGTGTGTGTGTGTGTGTGTGTGTGATTTTCACCATTTATCTAAGAGATAATGAGATAACAGTTTCTTTTCAGCAGAAATATGATCGAACTCTCAGGTGTTTTCTTTTCAGTGTGGTAGGTATGTTTTACCCTTACAGACCAGGTGAGAATGAAACAACACCCACTTCCTCATGCTTCATTTCTATATTCGCACCTCCCTCTGGCCATTTTTATGAGCTCATAAAAGTGCTGATAGCGCACGTCTTTCGACTACGCCCTCGAACAGAACCTGCAGAGACCGAGTCAAGCTATGGAGTATTTAAACAACTGCTCAACTTGTCATCTATGCTAAATAAAAAGCCTCACATCCTGGCTGGGAAAATCGAAGTATTATTAAAACGTGTCACATTTGAAAACAATTAATAAAAACTGTATCTAACTCATGTTCACAGTTAAAATGAGTATTATTGCAGCTGGCTCAGAGGTCACTGTGTACAGAGATGAGTGTGTATGTTTCTTGAGGAATGTGCTCCGGGCTCGTTTATTTACACAAGCCTCACTGCATATTTTTTGTGAGAGACAAGTCAGGGTTGGGAAACTAAATGAAAAAAAATGCAGGCTGCGGCCTTTACTTGAGTCTTAACCACGTGACTGATGCGGCTTTCAGTTAGGGGATTTAATATTACAATTAATGGACAATTTGTTGCCAGTGTGTGTTTAGGTGCAGTGAAGGCCATGTCTTCCCCTGTATGGCTTTACTTTGTTTCGTTCTTTCGATTTCTTTTTCAGCACTTCTAATTGAATCTGCGTTTGCGCTTGCGCAGTCCTGTTGCTAGGTGACAGCAGCCCTGCGCCAATCTCCATTGCTTACAAAGCCTGAATGCTCTCTCCCTCTCTCTTCAATCAGCTTTTTCAGCATGAATGTTTAGGTAAACAATGTTACCAAAGCAAAAATTCACATACAAGCAATAAACATTAACACATCCCTCTCTTACACCAGATTTTAATTTTCAGTTCAATTCAATTCAGCTTTATTAGTGTGAATGTCAATAATTTAATCTCTTTCCCTCACTCTCATTTAATTTCAGTTAGCTTTATAAGTATGAACACACACACACACACACACACACACACACACACACACACACACACATATATATATTTATACAATGAAATTAAATTTTAAAATCGGAAGAAAGAAAAAAAAAAAAAAACTAAAAACCAAGCATATCCTACATTGAAAATATGTCTTGCTGTTTGACAAGCTGTCACCCTTTTCCAAGAAACAAAGAATAACTTAAACAATAAAAATAATATTATATATTATATTATAATGTTACAGTACAATTATTTAATGTATTTATCAGTCTAATCTGAATTTCCACATGTCCTCAATTTGTGGTATGAGGAGATACATTTTGCTGTAGTGATTAGTGATTTGAGCCTTTTCTCACAGTAAATAGGGAGTTTCTGTGTCTGATTGAAACTTGAATTCAGGGTATATTTGGGAAATGTTGGCAAAGTGTTTTTCTCTTAATGTTTTATATTTAGGGCATAAGGTTAGAAAGTGCAGCTCTGTCTCTACCTGTCCTCAGAGTCTCTCCTCTTCTGGTAGCCAGCTCTGTCTGTAGGCTAATTTCCTGTGTGAATCCTATTTAATATATTTTTTCTTTTTGCTTGTTGATAATTTGGTTTGGTCTCCTTGAGTTGACGTTGCTGTCCTGAGGCTGTTGGAGACTTGTTTCTGCAGAGAGCCTCAGGGGGGCTGGCTGAGGGGACTCTCAAGATTTCAATTGTTTATTTTTATTACATAGAAAGCTCTCCCTGCTTTGTCCCTCTAATCTTTCACAATCTTCTTTCTCAAAACAAATAATATCTCAATCTTAGGATCTACACAAATACGTAATTTCTATCTATATTTAATGTCCTGGAGGCTGTAAAACTCAGGGTTTACATGATAACATTATTTCATAGAGATTATAATGTGGAGTACAGGGAGTTGAATAAAAGTTGCAAGGTCAGGAGGAATTATATTTATGGTGCAATAGCTCCCTCTACTGGATCAACACAGATTTATTCTAGAAGTATAAGTAGTAATATTAATGGATTTTGTCATTTTTATAATTGTTTGTCTTTGTTTTATTTGAGGGATAATTTGGCTTCTTGGACCTGCAGTTCCCAGAATTTGGAGGATGTAAGCAGGAAGTATGTTGCTGATTTTCACATCTCAGATTATTTAATAGCCTACTTTTTACAGGCCTGATGAGCTAAAACCTTTTTTTCTCTTTGAAATCTAAAAACCAGTGGTGGAATGTAATAAAGTACATTAATTAAAGTAAGTAATTCTGAGGTACTTTACTTGAGTATTTCCATTCATGCTAGGCTACTTGACACTTGTCCACTACTGCATTTTGGGTGGTAAATGGGCCTTTTTACTCTATATTGTTCTGTAACTTTTTTTTTTACTCGTTTGGCTACTACGTTAGATTCAGATAATTAATAAAAATACAAATCAACTGATAAATTATGATGTATTAGATAAATTAAGCTATCCATCACTATATAAAGTAGTTAAAATTAGCGTTACCAGCTGCAACATTAAAGTGATGTACACATTAATGTATCACTAATATAATCTAGTGATATATTATATAATTCTGAATTGAGCCACATTTTGATGCTAATACTTATGTACTTATACTCTGAGTATGTCTTCCACTGCTGGATCAAACTACAATATTTTGCCAGAGAGAAGCAAAGAATAGAGAAAAGTCTGGAAAATCTGCATATTCTTGCTTTTTTTTCTCATTTCCTATCAATGCTAAGACCCTACTATATTAATCTCCTGACCCTATGTAGGGGCTGTACCTCCAGGTTGAGGACCACTGCTTTAGAAGACATGTACAGTATAAGAAATATGATAAGTAAAATATAAGTAGTAAAGTTAAATCCTTGAAACAAGAAGAATTGCAACAATTTGACATTTGAATTTGAAGGTGGATCCTCATGTGGCCACTAGGTGACACTGTTTGTATACAAAAGACAGCATGACATCATTTCCTCAACAGGAATCACAAATACTGAAGAAACCAGACAGTGATGGGATGGGTAGGATAACTGGAGCAACATGTGACTCATATGAACATGATTTTTCTTTTATTGATTTTTAATGTGAAAACTTTAATTTCCTCTGTTTAATCATCAATATTCACATTTAATCCTCAGTACCCTTTTTATTAGGTGTGATCTGATCAAATTGGGTCTGTGTTTCTTGTTAGAAGTTAAGTCTTGCTGCCTCTTCCCAATATGACACACAATACTGTGATTTCCTGTCCTTGAGTTTTCCCAAGTTATGAAAGATGGCTTCCTGTCAGCAGAAGGCAGCATCCGGTTTTAACCCCCACCCTCTCTCCTTCCAGCCCCGCCTGCTTGACAGCTTAGCATGAAACATCGAATTGTCCTGGAGCTGTTGGCCACTTTATGAACGATGGCAAAGATAAGCTGCCAGTTTCTCTTTGGCTGTGTCTGCACAAGGACACAGACTGTATCTCATCCGCAGAGTCCCATCAGTACAACACCACATGTCTTGAGCCGGGGGAAGGTGGACTGTTGAAAATAATCTGGTCCACAGTTGTAGTTGTCATGTAGGGTTAGCCTCCTCCTGAACAGTGATTTATTTTAGGCTTTAGGCTCCAGCCTGCTGCAAGTGGGGCTCCTTTTGTCCGTCACACACACAGATTTTGTGTCTGTGTGTTAAGGCATTAACCCATGTGTTTGTGACTGAGTACACGCTTCTGCAGGCTACTGCAGTCAAAACAGTGTGTTTTACAGCAGTGTTTAGCCCAGAGACAAATGACAGGCACTCTCAAGACAATAGCTGCAAATGAAAGTATCCAGGAGCTCAACCGCACTTCAAATTAAGTCCAGAAAATGAAAGGGCTCCTTCACGAGCATTGAGAGATCTCATTATCATCGCTGCTCTTTGATATTGTTTTTGTTTAAATTAATTAACCAATGATGGATTATGCGTCTTGATAGCGGAAGGAATCTTAATCAACCAAGTAGCCAGGGTCCATAATAGATGCAAATATTGATCCTCTGGAGCAAAGGAGCCTTGGAACAAAGCGCTCAACCTTGGAGCCACACACATGTTGGCTTAATCCAGCTGTTTTACTTCACTTGATAGGATCAGATGACAAATGCGGGTTGGGATTAGCTGTTTTTCCAAAGCTGGAGAGAGAACGGGTTGCAGCAACCTTGGGAGTAAAGCCACCAATTGTCCTGTTTCTGCTGGTCCACTGGGTGCTGGTCTCTCCTTGCAGGGGTCAACTCTGTGTTGTTGAATGTGTATTTCGATTTAAAAAGCTGATTTGCACAGTCTGAAATAAAGAAAACCCCGTCTCGGGGCTAAAGCAACATAAATCACCCCAAAGTTTAAGTGTTTTCAACAAGAACATAAACTACATGTGGGGAAAATACTCAGCCAATTTCGACCTTAATACACTTGAAAAGCATTTGTGACAAAGAAATAGACTTGGGTCAAAATGGAGGTCCTGCAGTAATAAGAATTCTATTCACAGAGAATTGAAATCCAGTGATGTCTTTGTCTCTGTTAAGACCTGAGCACATGCAGCCGTCCTTGAGTTCCTCCTGAAAGCATCGAAAGAGTGCCGTCTCGCTTTAAAATGTACATCTTTCTCACATAAAGCAAATTAAAAAAACAGTGTTGCACTGTAGCCACAATCATCTCTGTAGTTTATCTTTTTTTTCATTAAAGATTAAAATGACTATATTTTTTGTTATACTTGTTATTATGTTTATATCTGTTTATGGTAAGGTGGCTCATGTTCCCACAGGTATACAGCAATATGTCAAACAAAGCTGCCACGTCTCTAATGATGCCTGATGTGTTTTAGGCCGGGCTGTTACACACTGTGCCGGGGATTTTGAAACGCTGGTGCAGATCCTCCTCTAAATAGGACCAGGTTCAGCACGGCGAGCATCTGGCCCCCTTTCTTCTCCTCTCCACTGCCTTAATTACACAACACAATGGCGATGAGATCTGCCTGTAATCTCGCAGCATAATAAGTCCCCCCCCATACCCTGCCTGCCACTAATTCAATATAAATGTAAATTACCTAGAGAAAAGAATAACCAAATCTCATTTTATTTACATGACTAATCACAATAAAGTCAGGCAGATGAAATATGAATGAAATATAGGTTTGGCGTTTGAAAGGAAGGAGGGGTCTGTATGGCCTTAGGGACTCTTTGAACTTCTTGTTTTATATCATCTCTGTTGTTTCATGTTGGTTACATCAACATGCCATTTTGCACTTGTGCTCAACTTTCTGTAATAGATGTGTGTATGTATTTTTTTCCTATCTGATTGTATTCACACTGCCAAGGGCATCACAAGGTAATATGTTTTCCTTTCAGATTGACTTTTTTTTTTTTGCACCACACATCTCATGTCAGATGGCTGAAATTCAAAGACGCTACATAGAGGGGGAAAAAAAAGAAAAAGATGTAATGTTGGTTTGAACACCCCAGGCCATCCATCCAGACAGCGAGAAGAGAAGGTTTAGGTGTGATTCATTCACACTTTGCTCTGCCTGAACCCACAGACGTTGCAGCTGAAGACCCTTTGGAGGAAGAGTTTCGTCGCCGCAGACAGAACATGCTCCCTGGCTTTGGCCTGCACCAGCGCTACCTGAGGAACTCCACCCAAAACCCCTCGGAGGAAGAGGAGGAGCACGGCTTACAGAGCCTGGGACTAACGAGAGGTCCGCCCACCCGCCACTGCAGGGCTGATTAATTACCAGCGCTCAGAGCTCTCCTTTAAAGAGTAGAGTCTTAATAAGCGCAGCTAATTGTCTGCTTTTGTGTCTGATGGCCACACAAAGGACGATGAGGAGAGTGGCGCGTTTGATTGGCAGATGTAAACACAGAGGACAGAGGTGTTCATTAGGCGGCTCTGTTCTATGCTGCAGTAACGACTAGAGGTCAGAGGTCGCACTCTGTTTTTCTTTACAGGGTTAGGAAGTCACACACAAAAGCTGAGCAATTATCTGCAACACACAGTCGCTGACTGTTTTATAATGGCAGCTTCTTTAGTTAAGGAGGGGACCTTTAATTCAACCATGCGTATTTCCTGCTGGGATGTGAACAAAGGCCCTAATTCTCTTTCTGAGATAATGACACAAACTACTCAAATATGGGTCCTCAGAGAGTATGTTTTTAACCACTGCTGATGGCTGGAACTAAGTTTTTTTTAAATGTCAGAAAAATCACCACCACTTTCTAGTAATTCCCTCTTTATAAAGTGTTTACAAGCTGTAACTAATGGCTTTATTAGCAGGTAATAATCGTTAATTAATGTTCTATAGACATTTTGGTTGCCAAGTTGCTGGTGTTTATCCTGCTCTCACAGCACGCTTTTTTGTCATTTTTGTGCTCTTAAATTCATCATAAAAACCTTTCCAGTGCACCATTTGTCCATTGACCTTTGGGAAAATGGCTGCTGAGAATCTGGACCACATTATATTTATTAACTTACTTAACTTGTTAGCTTCAAATATGGGCGGCTCAAATGGCTAGAAAAATTCTGAAGGTGTCAAATACAGTACGGCCGTTCATTAAACAACAGTAATCCAATTAATCATTAAAATTTGGTGAAATCTATTAGATGTTGGTGAAACTGGCAGCAACTATGGACTCAACTGTCTCATAAAGGACATAGGCAAATACTGCTGATGAGCAACAACAAACATTTAAGTAACTTTTAAATGGGTTTAATTTTTTATTGTCCTCTATAAAGGAAATTTCTTTACTCAGTCAGTACACAAAATAATAATAAAGAACGCAGGTCTATTAAAGGTGTGCCCAGGCTATTTAAAGCACTCATAGCTGAGGGCACAAAACTCTTCCCAAAGCATGTTTTTTTGCAGATAGGCTGTCCACATCTGCCAGGGGGGGAGAAAGGTGAAGCATTGGCGGAGGTGGTGGCAGTGGTCCTGTGCTATGGTCAGCGCTCTGCGAGTGGTGGCAGTGTCAATGAGAGCTTGTTTCTATTGGCGAGAGTGAGCATGGTGGAATTGCAGGTGGTGCAGTACAGGTTCATTAATACAAGAAGCCGGAGGTGGGTTTCCCCAAAGTTTGTGGATGGCAGAGAGTCTTTGACGCTTTTATGGATGTCTGTGATGTGATGATCAAAGCTCAGTTTATTGTCCAGGATCATGCCAAGGTATTTAATGCTCTCCATCACCTCCACTGGCTGACGGAAGTTGGGCCATGAGGGCTGGTGAGTTTTTCGTGGGTGTCAAAGATGAGCACCTTCACCTCGTGACATTGAGGAGGTGACTGTCCCACTAAGTGGGAAACGGGATTGTATCCATGTAATATTCAGGTGAAGTCATGTTACTGACCTTACTGACTAGAAGTTGAGGGTTAACAACTAGAATATAAATAGTTCACAAAAGCATGAAAACCAGTGAATTTATGATTCACTATTGGGAAGAATGGGACACAACCAAACTTTGATTTGTGATTGCACGCATGTTGCTTGGATCACCATAATACCACATAAGGATGTTTACAATCAACCATGACAGCTCATTTTGCTAGTAAGACACAGAGCAGTTGGTATGTTTACTAATAATTGGATCATGCGCACATCTGACTTAAACTATAGTTCCACTGTTCCACCGGGACTATTAGGGGTAACATTTATCATTACGGATAACCTAATAACTTTTGTTGATGGCTTATAAGAAAGTGATAAACTCTTGACTTTATTAAAGGAATATTTTGACATTTTGTTGAAATTCACATATTTTCCTTCTATTCAAGAGTTGAGAAGATTTATACCTCTCTCATGTCTGTATGGTAAATTTGAAGCTAGCGTTAGTAGCTGATTAGCTTAGCTTAACAACAGGCTAGAAAAGGGATAGAGGGAAAAAGTTAGGTAACAAAACCTGCCTAGCACCTCTAAAGCTTGCGTTAGATCTTGTTTGTTTAATCTGTACAAAAATCAAAGTGTAAAAACTACAATTTCTTTACAGGGGTTATGTGCTTGACTGTGTCTTGGCCAGGTGCAGTAACTTCCTGCAGTCTTGTCATTGCTCTGAGGTTATCAGCCAACCATGAAAGATGCCAGGTAGTTACTCCGCCTTGCCAAGGATTAAAAATGAAAAAAGATATAAAGTGTTAATTAGTGAGCTTAAGTATTGCTGGTAGGCAAAGTTTGTTTCCTGGATAGAGCTGGGATAACTGTTTCCCCTGTTTCCAGTCTTTACGCTAAGCTAAGCTAATCAGTTGCTGGCGCTAGCGTCATATTTCATTTTTCATAACCTGGCAACCCAAAGGCTGATTTTACTGTATTAATACCTCATAACTGATCTATAAAGATTAGCAAGTGATTTATTAACATGAATAAAGCCATTAGTTGCAGCCATAAGTTACTTTAATCCTTAAATAAAGGGTTTTATTAGTACAGAGAAATCTAAATATTTAATAATAATGTTTTCTCTTTTATTTTGCAGGACACACAGACACGAAGAGGAAGAAACTGTGGCTAAAGGAGGCAGAGTCAAAAAAGAAAAGGACTCCTCGACTCTTCCCTCGGTTTGGTGGACTTGGTGCCTTTTTTTAAACACCCTCAACACAATATTCACACACACACACACACACACACACACACACACACACACACACACACACACATATATATATATATTTGTTGGCAGAAGTGCCATCAATCATACGTGGCATTAGTTCATCGTCACTATGCATCGGAGGCCCAACATCCTCTCCTTATGTCTATCAACTCCTGCCTGCCTTCATCAGTCAAACGGTAGCCTGCAGAGACCTCACTTCAGTGTTTTGTCTTGTCCAAGACACATTTTTAGTGGTTAAGCTTTTAGTATTGCTGTATGTATTGTGGGTGGGCCCTGTGGATGAACAATGAGCATTCAGAGCCTTAATTAATCTCCTGTGATTACACTTTTTACCGCACACATTTTCAGAAAGTGTGTTTGAAAGAGTTCAGGTAGAAGGAGAGCTACAGTAGCAGCTTTGTTTGTGATAAGCATGAAATTGACTGCAGTAATGCTGTCAAGCATGTGAGAATAACTGAGGGTCAAGTTATTCAGCGGATCTGACGAGAAGAGAGAAGGAAATCTAGGCAATATGAAAGTAAAATAGAATGAAAGCATTGAACAGTGAGTTTTATTACAGAAAGAGATTAACATGTTCTCTTCACACCTCCAAAACACATGAAACGTGACTATCAACACTCTGGCAGTTGCATTTTCCACTCTTTTATCGCTACGCCTACAGGGTTTCAAAGTCATTATTTTTTTCTTTTGTAGGTGTCTTTGTACAAAGTGGATTCAGCAACATGTTAACCTTCCATGAGTGTTTTTGTAAAAGATTTCTTAAACTAAAATATATTTTCCCTCATCTGAGTTGTCCTTGATGCGTTATCCTCGGGATTACTGTGGAAATGCAGAACTTTTTTTGGACTCCTACCAATAAAGGCTTATAGACAAAACATGTCCTCGCGGGTAGTCAACTTTTTATTGTATCGTAGTATCACAGCATATGTATTAAATTTATTTTTATTTTTTATTTTACCTTTATTTAACCAGAAAGAAAACTCACTGAGATTAAAACTCTCTTTTCCAAGAGCATCCTGGCCAAGACAGGTAGCAGCACAATTAACAAGGCTGCAGAAATTAATATATAACATATAACATTAACGTAAAACTTATAATAACCTGAACCTTTTTAATTCAGAGAATGAGCTTGGTCAACCATGCACAATGACAAATCATAGCAGTTAACATATAAAAGACATATTTCAGATAACACATATTCCAAGATTACATGAGTGTAGCTCTGGAACACATCTTAACATAACTTCAAAAATACAATTGATATCTTATAAAACAAGCAAATAAAATAAAAATGAAATTCATAGGTTTCAACAGCTGTAAATTGTTCTGTGGAGCGTCAGGGTAACTCTCACTCAACACACTTCTAAGATTACAAAAAACAAACAAACCGACGGTGATGAAAAGTATTATATAGTTATTTTTGCCACTTGGCTGTAACGAGCTGAAACACAGCACTGACACCTTATCACTATATAAAGCTGTTTTGTAAGCACACAGTTGCTTACTGACAAAACCATCAGACATGAAGCACAAATTATTGGCATCTTGTCAATGAGTGTGCTGCAGCTCAGTGTGTTTCTCCACCAGTGTTTTTGAGGGTGTGCCACACTAGCCGCTAGTCGAGCATTACGACGCAGATAGTTAAGTGTGGGACACACAGTAATGTTGGCCCTGTCAGTGGACTCTGTTAGGCATATTGATTAACACGTAACAGTGGGCACCCCCCATTATAATGTATTGTTTTAATTGTTTTGATTTTGCTTTAGTAATCTGATGTATATGTTCTTGTACAATAACAACTGTAATATTTTAGTAGGTCAGTTTATGGGTATAATGAGTAAGGCTCACACAGGCACTTTGGGCAGCGTGTGGGGTCCTTCAGGTTAGACAGGTTGCGTGTGCAGAGCATTCTCAGTGTGTGTTTGTGAATATGGAGATTTTATGTTCATGCGAGTTAAGGAGGGAATATAAATGTTTAAAACGTCAGTCAGTAGATGAAAACAGCCTGCTGTACGTGGAGACACCGTTCTGCTGATGTGCTTGTGTTTCTGTATTTACAGAGAAAACAAAGTAAAGGATTTCATTTTAAACTTATGCACGCCTGGAAGTCTATTTTGTGTCCAAGTGTGCAACATAAGGAAGTAAAGGCTGGACTGCAATCGAGCTGTTTTCAGGCAGTTCAGGGGCACTGTTTTCTGTGGGAGGCGGAAATTCCCTTTGGGGTGGACTGTGGGCTTTTTCACTTACCTATTTCACAAACCTATTACATGCACAAAAAAGATATATAACACAATTAAACATTATATGACCTCTTTAATATAAAAATATTGATTAGCGCAGCTTTAGTAAAATTGTCATCGAAAGCATCGAAAACACCACTTACACAAAATCTAAACACAACAGCACAATCAAGTGCAAAAACCCCAGCATCAAACACTGCCAACTCTTAATCAAATCACATTTCTTCTTTGCTTCCATTGCCCTCAGTCACTAGAGCTGCAGTGTCTCTTTCCTACTGAATAGGTTTTTTACAGTCTGCTCTCTTAAGCTCAGAACGAGGGACAAACACCCTGGATTTTCCTGTCACATGGGCAGAGCCCTGGAAGGAGCAGTATTCTCAGATTATTTTGAATGAGCCTGCAGTGTTTTGTATTATTCATGTGGCAGAATGCATGCACATGACCCAGCAACTGATTTGGCCCTCGTTCCCATGCAGCCAGTACTCTCTAAGGATTTAATTAAACAGTTTTGAGGCAGTGGCCTATCTCCCAAGATCGCCTTACTTTTTACAGCCTTCCTCCTCCCAAAGTCATTACACAACTGTTTCTGACTGGGTCAAAAAAAACTGTGAAATCCTCCTATTGACTTCCACTCTGAGAACATCTACCTCCTGGGGAGTGAAGAGCAGAGCGACATCTCACTGTCACCTACTGTCTGCCTCCTTTTAAAAGAAAAATCACCCACTTTCACCTGAATGAAGCCGAGCACCTATCGACATCCATCAGCACATGGAGAGAAATGATGTTAAATGTAAGTATCTATTCTCAGTACAGTAGACTGAAAGTAAAAAGAAAGACACAACCTGGTGTGATAGATTGATACTGTTCAAAATAATTTATGTTGCAAAGGACAAAAGAGATTTTGTAATCAGAAAGAAACAACAAAGGAACATAATTGCCAAAATTGTGTATTCAGCAATTCTAAAAATGGAACCTTGGAATCTGGTAATTACACTATCTGTATACACAATTAAAATGGTACACAATGAGCAGTGTGCAAAAAGCAGCAATCAAACCAGTGTCTCAGAACATGATGATAAATATCAAAAATGCGTTCTGTGTACATAAAAAATTCAATTCAATTCAATTCAATTTTATTTATATAGCGCCAAATCACAACAACAGTTATCTCACAGCGCTTTTCATAAAGAGCAGGTCTAGACCGTACTCTGAAGTTATTTACAGAAGCCCAACAAAAAACAACATCAAACTCATGAAATAAACAGTCTAGGTTGTTTAAAGGCAACTGTTTGATTATAGCACAAAGTTTTTCATCAGCGGTGTCTCTAACATGCTCTTTCATGCATGTTTTATAAAGAAGAGGGTATAGTTCAGACAGATCAATGCTGATGGCCTCTTGATTGTTATTATAATAAAAAATGCAGCGGTTGTTCAAAACAGGAGGTCATGGCCGCAACAAATGTATAGTGCTGTTGAAATTAATAAATGTAATTGCATTCATATCTGCTTGGGATTGGATTAAATCAACATGAAACGGACCAAGCCCCGAAACACAGATGCTCTTTTCCCCCACCAGCAGCACCTAAATGGTTTGGTGCAGAAATTGCTCATAAATCCGTTTTATATCAAACAAGCTTTGAGAGACAATTTGTACTCATGCACTCATCAGAGGGCTTTTGTTGTGCTCAAGGAATTAAGACTTTAAGTGAATAAAAAAAACACGCCAGCATCGAAGAACCTTGATGCAAGACGATTTTTAAAACTATTTTGCAGAATGTTTTTGCTACCTAACCACATTGAAAGGAGGTAGAGACAAGGCATACGAAATAATACAAAAAGCCACCTGGGTGTGCTTTAGTTTGTACTTTATTTTGGAACAGCTGTCAGACAGGGATTAAGGTGGAGCTAAATTGGAGTGAGATTTTTTTGTGAGGGTGCACTCAGCAGATTAGGAAAGAGGAAACATCATAGCAAGTGTCGATTTAGTAGACTGGATGGAAGCAGGATGATTTACACCTCCACCTACAAAAATGGCTTTCCACACATTGGTATAGCATGAAAATGTTTCTGTCAGTGTCAAATGAATAACTGTAAAACATAATTTCACATCAATCTGGAGACATATGGGTAGTTTTTTAGTAGCTTGTACTTGATTCTTGTCCAACTGAAACATAATAAATCTCCAAATTCTTCAGTGATTGATTCTTCATGCCTTGATTGTGTATTTGTTTGTGCTACTTATTATTGCATTAGAGGTATTAATGCTGCTTTGTCTTGGAAATGGAGAATGGATTTATGTGAGTCTGAACAAAAGCCTCAAGTTTTATTTGTGTACCAGTTGGATTGTAAACACAATAACTACGGATCCAGCACGGACAAAATCAGAGTGCACCAAATGACAGCCTGTAGGAACTCTACTCTGTCACAGAGGTACTTACTGTGAAGTAAAGTTCTCGTCTGACTCAGGTGGCTGTTTTCTGACAGGGATAGAAATCTGTCAGGACAGTCTGAGTGTCACTTAATCCCCGGATGGAGGAGCTCAGCGTGAGCAGGATGTGCTGTATGTACTGTTGGTGGGTCAACGCTTGGATGAGTTTAGATGCACTGCTACTCTCTAAAAGCAGGATTCAGAGCCACAATATCTGTTTAAATGAGAGTCTACAGCCACGCTAGCGGCTCTGTGAGGCTATATTTTGGCATAGCCATGATACAAGCTTATGTTCCTTCTCTGCCACTGCGCTCCTCCAACTTACACCGTCTGGCTCTGCCATCACTACACACAAAGCAATATCAGTCCCGGCTGTTCTCATCTGTCAACATCACCCCGGTGGTGGAACAAGCTACCACATGTCATCAGAGCAGGGGCGTCCCTCTCTAACTTCAAGAAGCTCTTGAAAACTCATCTCTTTTAAAGAACACTTTCTCTTACAACCCCTCTAGCCCCTGACATGCCTTTCCTGTGCTCCTCTTCTTCTATCAGCTTACAATTCTCTTGTATTGATCGCACTATTTCAATAACTTTTTCCCTAGAAATGTACCCCTCTGATGTCATGTGCTAGTAACTCTTACTAGTATGCATGGGGTGGTGATGGCACAATGGATAAGACACATGCCTTTGGTGTGAGAGACCCGGGTTCAATCCCCCACTGTGACCCATCTAC
>JAPMOB010209233.1:0-10763 GCA_029875015.1 Lepomis gibbosus
ATTTAAAGGCCTTTGCAGGTGTTTTGAGTTAATTAGCTGATTAGAGTGTGGCACCAGGTGTCTTCAATATTGAACCTTTTAACAATATTCTAATTTTCTGAGATAATGATTTTGGGGTTTTCATTAGTTGTCAGTTATAATCATCAAAATTAAAAGGAATGAACACTTGAAATATATCAGTCTGTGTGGAATGAATGTATATGTTATACAAGTTTCACTTTTTGAATGAAATTACTGAAATAAATCAACTTTTTGATGATATTCTAATTATATGACCAGCACCTGTATATCCAATGTGTGCACTCTTGTACTTTTTACTCTTCTGTCGTTGGGTTTGATAAACCTAAACTAACCATCTGATCTTCCAGGTTCATGTTGAAGAGAAACAAGCCGGACAACAGCTGTCCATCATCTGCTCGTCTGTCAGGGGAGGGGATGGCTGATGACAGAGATGAATATGAATTCCTCATGCAAGCCTCTACTGTAAGATTATACACATACAAAATAAAAATGACTAAACACTCACATGCAGTACATATGTTACTGATGAAGAGTAGCTCCAAGAGAGCAAGTAAGGCTAAAGATTCACAAAATTCTTCTTTTTCTGAAATGAATACATTTTGAATATGACACAGAGTTATCACATGGTGCAGGTCTACAGGTCAGTGAAAAGTGGGACAGTTCAGTCATTAATTAGTCAAACATGAAATTTGATTTAATCTGTCATTCACTCTGGTTTTTAGCTAATAATTTGTATCCCCTTCACCTGTAAGGAGTTCTCTGAAGTGTTCTCAATTCCACGCATTTTATGTGTTGTAAAGCCCTTTGAAAAAGTAACTGTGATCAAGGGCAATGCAATTAAACTTGACTGGATTGCACCTCTTGTTCTGTGCAGCACTACTACTCAGTGCGGATCTTCCCTGGTCAGGAGCCCAGTTGTGTTTGGGTGGGGTGGGTAACCTCTGACTTCCATCAGCACGACCCAGGCTTTGAGCTGCACAAGGTCCGAACTGTCACTGTCACCCTGGGAGATGAGAAGGGTAAAGTTCATGAGAGGTTAGTCAAAGTGCAGCCAACCCACATCTTAGTTTATTTTCAGACTGGGGCTAGAGTAGTTACAGTACATTACATAGAGCGTAGTAACCGTTACATGGTGCGTCTGTGTGTTCTGCAGTATCAAGCGGAGTAATTGTTACATGGTGTGGGCTGGAGAGAGCAGCAGTCCCGGTCAGGGGAGGACCAACAATGGCTTAGAGATCGGCTGTTTGGTTGACACAACAAACGGACTGCTGACCTTCACAGCCAACGGCAAAGAACTCAGCACGTACTACCAGGCCAGTATTTGAAATATGGTGTAACAGATTTTTTAATGATCCTTTGCTCTTTCGTCTCATGAATTCTAGCATTAGTCCCTCTCTGCAACATTCTGGTACCAGCTGTATTAAAATCCCAGTCTCCTATTCTCCAATATATTTTAAAGTTGGACTGAAACTGTTGTTGAATGTTTTTTTCTGCTATAGCATAGATATCTGCTCTGTAAATCATATTCAGTATCTCAAAAAAGTGAGTAGACCCCTCACATGTTTGTAAGTATTTGATTATAAGAGCTGGAAAATAATGGTGGCCACACAAAATATTGACACTTTGGGCCCAATTTGTACATTTCACTTAGGAGTGTCCTCACTTTTGCTGCCAGCAGTTTAGACATTAATGTCTGTGTGATGTCTTATTTTGAGGGGACAGCAAATTTACACTGTTATACAAGCTGTACACTCACTACTTATAATCAAATATTTACAAAAATGTGAGGGGTGCACTCCCTTTTGTGAGATAGTGTAGCTGTGTTCTACTTTGAGAAGAATTTAGAAACCAAAAGGGAGAAATTTATATTTTATATTCTTTGGATTCATGATGGAACCTCCTGTATTTGCATTGACCATTTGGAATGCTGCTGGCTCTCTGTACACGTACACAGAGAACTTATACACTTAGAGAACTGTTCTTATAGCCATTAAAATAATTGAATTTGAGGCGGCATAAAGCAGTAACATCCTCATCATCATTGGATGACAGTTACAGGAGCCTGAGACTTCATGTCAGTGCATCTGCTGTGGTCTTTATTCTTGAGCATCACTGCTAACAAAATGTGTCTGCTCTTTGTTTGTAAGTTACAGTTACTATAGAAAGTTTTATTGTCTCTGTGTGCCACTGCCTGTTCAGCTTCCAATTCATGATGTACATTTGCCTGCACACTCAGAGGCTTAGAGCCTAAAGAAGCATTTCTGAAGAACATTAATTTTGTTTTCCTTTCAATAGCAATAAATAGACAAGCCATTTTTGTTGTTCTTTAGTGACTAGCTAACCGATCACTCCTCCTCTCCAAAGGTGGAACCCAGCACTAAGCTGTTCCCAGCAGTCTTTGCCAAGGCCACCAGCCCTAATGTTGTCCAGTTTGAACTGGGGCGTATTAAGGTGAGAAGGGCACAAACACATACAGTTTCATCAAAATAAAGTCAACTCTGATTTCCCATCAGTTTTGGGGGGTTGCTTTTTGTTCACATGTTAAATTACTCAACGCGTTTGTTGAGACTTGGTTTTTAAATCCTCCGGTTACAATTCATCTGGTTTAATGTCTGAGAAGAATCAGAGCTGCATCTTTAAATCCTCTGTTTACATTGATCAATATTTGTCATATCATTGTACAGTCTCTCATGTCATGTCAGTTGGGATAAAATCCATATTATTATACATTACCAGGCTAATGAACAGTGGTCTGTGGTCTGCCCAGCTTTGTTTTATGTGATGTGGAATCAATATCAACGGGTCTGTTTCCCCATCAGAATGTGATGCCTTTGTCAGCTGGTCTGTTTAAAAGTGAGAGGAAGAATCCAGTTCCTCAGTGTCCTCCGCGGCTGCATGTCCAGTTTCTCACTCCTGTATTATGGAGTCGTGTTCCCAACCACTTCCTTAAGGTAATGACTCCTATTTAGTCAGAGTATGTCTGCATTTTGTTTTTGTTTTTTTGCCTGACTTCATTTTTAATATAAAAGAGAGAAATGTTGACGTGGCTTTTTTTGGCTAAATGTTCAAATCGCTAATTGTGCAGTGTAAAAGGGATGTGAAGACTGAGCGCTCAGTCGGGACACAGCTTTTGACTTAAATTCATCTCACTACTTTTTTTTCAGGTGTCAGCATCCAGAGTGAATGACAGACACGGCTGGCTGGTCCAGTGTAACGAACCTCTGCAGTTTATGTCTCTGCACATACCTGAGGAGAACTGGTAGTGTACACCCCCCCAAACACACACACCATGTACACACACACACACACACACACACACACACACACACAAACACACACACACACACACACACACACACACACACACACCATCTCCTCCTGCCTTCTTATTTCTCACTGCCAGTATCTGTGTGTGTGCGTTTTGTCCAGGTCGGTGGATATCCTGGAGCTGTCAGAGCAGAGGGACTTATTAAAGTTTCACTACCATACCCTCAGACTGTACTCTGCCATCTGTGCTCTGGGAAACAACCGAGTGGCACATGCCCTTTGCTCCCACGTAGACGAGGCACAGCTACTGCAGGCTATAGAGAATAAATACATGCCAGGTAACACAAGCAAGATATTTGAAAAAAAGTGCATGCGACGTAGTAGTCTCTGAGAAATAGTTTCCTTTAAGTAAAGGTTAAAAAGTGTTAAATGCAAAAATAAAGTGGCTACAAATACAGTTCTTGAGGTAGCAAATAGAGAGTTTGTGACTTTGGACTCTCCGTAAAGAAGATGTCAGGACAAGTCTATATATACCTGAATGAATTCACGTTATTAATTCTCATTAGGTAATTGATGAAGTCTGTTTATTAATCCAAAAATAAATGGTTCATTTAAGGGTTGTTGTTTCAGTTGAATGTTTCTAACCATCTTTCTCTTTGTGCGTCACTTACAGGTTTGCTTCGTGCAGGCTACTACGACCTCCTCATAGACATCCACCTGAGCAGCTACGCTACAGCTCGCCTCATGATGAACAATGAGTACATTGTTCCCATGACAGGCGAAACCAAGAGCATCACCCTGTTTCCAGATGAGAAGAAGAAACATGGCCTTCCAGGCATCGGCCTCAGCACTTCCCTGAGACCCAGAATGCACTTCTCATCCCCAAGTTTTGTCTGTGGGACCGGACCGTCACATCGTAATAATGGCAACAACGGATCAGGATCAGGAGACTGTTTCCAGTACAGCCCTGAATTCCCCCTTGATATACTGAAAATTAAAACCATCGAGATGCTAACAGAGGCAGTACGGGAGGGAAGCATGCACGTACGGGATCCAATAGGAGGCAGCACTGAGTTTCTCTTCGTCCCCCTCATCAAGCTGTTCTACACCATGCTCATCATGGGAGTTTTCCAAAATGGAGATCTGAAGAACATCCTCAGACTGATTGAACCATCCGTGTTCTGTGAAAGACGGGAAGGGCAGGAGGAAATGCACATGGAGCCGGAGGTAGTGAAGGAGGTAGAGACTGACGGACGAGGAGAAGATGGAGGGAGGAAGATGCCTAAAGAAGGACTGTTACAGATGAAGCTACCAGAGCCTGTAAAACTCCAGGTGATACTAAAGCCTCTCAGTATGTAAATGAAATTGAGACAAAGAAGTTTTCTGTTACATTGCATTTGGTTTTATGTCAGACGACAAGTAATACTTCACTGTAATTAACTGTAGTTCAACATTTATTTAGATTTTTTTTTACAGTGTGGTCTTGTTTACGTGGTGCAGAATTACTTGTCTTCCATATCTGTATTTTAATAAGTGTGTACTGTGCAATACCTTTCAAGTGTAAGTTCTCAAGTGTTAGATAGCAATCTGTTATAGGTTGCTATGGCAGCACACAATCATGAGTGCAAAGACAACTTTATGCATCCCATACACCAGAACATTTCAGCAACTTAAGAATGACAAAACAAGTCCTGTATTTCAGAGGCTGAACCATAAATGACTGAGAGGCGAGTTCATTCACGATCCAGAGAAGCTGTTTAACGACTATATATTACATTATCTACTATCTATAATGTATAATAATATAGAAATAGTAGTAATGATAATGAGTAAAGACCCCATGGATAGACACAGAGGTCACTGGACCTGCCTCGGACCTCCTTAGATACACAACCAGCTCCTTTGTCTTTGTCACGCTGAGTTGCAGATGGTTCTACTCACACCATGTGACCATCAGAAAACTTCTGAAGATGGCAGGACGTTGTGTGGTAGTTGAAGTCTGCGGTGTAGATGGTTTATTTATCTAGTTTTTCTAATATGTAGTTCACTCAACAGTATGTGTGATTGTATGCGTCTAATCTGTGTGTGTTTGTGTGTGTGTGTGAAGATGTGCCATGTGCTGCAGTACCTGTGTGACTGCCAGGTGCGTCACCGTATCGAGGCGGTGGTGGCCTTCTCTGATGACTTTGTGGCCTGTCTCCAAGACAACCAGCGGTTCCGCTACAATGAGGTGATGTTGGCACTCAACATGTCTGCTGCCCTCACTGCCAAAAAGACCAAAGAGTTCAGATCTCCTCCACAGGAACAGGTAGGAACACCACTGACGATGCTTTGGCACTTGTGTATTTAGAGGCACTATTACTTAAATGCACTGCAGAGCCAAAGTCAATTTGTATCTTTCCAAAACACTGGTGAGAACAAGCTCCCAACTTCAAAAACTGTGACCAAATGTATGGTGGATTTCCGTGATGTATGCAAGTGCATGTGTTTCTGCAGATCAACATGCTGCTGAACTTTAAGGATGAGAAGCAGGAGTGTCCCTGTCCTGAATACATCCGAGAACAGCTGCTCGACTTCCACGAGGACCTGATGAGACACTGTGGTAAACAGCTTCACCTACACAGCCAACCATACATTTATTGAACTACAGTATCCAGGTTTCCTATAGAGATCAATAGGGATCAATAGTAATAATAACACAAATCAATAATATCTGTATATTGTATATTCATTAACTGCAAACACACTGTTTACCGATTTCTCTATTCTGTCAGGTATTGAGTTGGATGAGGAGAGAGGGATAGAGGGTGACAGTGACTTCACCATCCGAGGTCGACTCATGTCATTGGTGGAAAAAGTAGCTTACCTGAAGAGGAAGATGTCCAACCTGCCAAAGGAGAAAAAAGACAGGAAACCCAGTAAGTCCTCTGCACCAGCAATACAGACAGCAGGGGGGGGGGGCATGTGACAGTGTGTTACACTAAATATTGGAGATTGATTGTTGAAAATCACACACAACATGAAATGTGCTGAGTTTATTCAGATTCCCAATGGATGAATCTTTTACATTTTAATGACCCCATGACCTTTCCTCTAGCATTATCTGCAGAACATATTTTACATGTTGAGCCTTTGGTCAGGATTGTTGGAGGTTGTGGATGCTCTATCGATCGATCGATAGATAGATATTCTGTGTATTCTGTTTTCTTTTGGTTGCCATCATTGTCTGCCAGATAACATTCCTGGCGTTTGGAAAGCAGACTGATCAGAGAGTCTCGGAGGGGGTAGTTAGTCTCAGCACCAGCTGACAGAGGGGGCTCTTTTGAGCTTTGGAGCTTTTGGTTGTTGAGGTGGGCTGATTTAAGGAATGACAGGGATTGTCCAGGCGTTGCAGTAGTCCTTGTTCAGTAGGAGACAGTAGAACAAGGTCATCAGATTTTATTCACTTCAATGCTGCACCGTACACTGTGTTTAATGCTATCTGGAACACAAGCTTTCCTTGGCCGGAGAGTTTGTCCGTGTGCTCAGTTCTTCCTAGGTCTGAATTGTTTTACTTAAATTCAACTAACATGTCCACGTCCTCACCAGGGGAAACAATACCCTGGACCATGTTTACACGAACATTTCTAGCAGCTACAAAGCCCTTCCGCATCCCCATTTTGGTCTGTCAGACCATATTTCTCTGCTTCTCCTGCCCACTTACACACTGATTAAAGTGGTCAAACCAACAGTAAAATCAGTCAAAATGTGGACAGATGAGGCTACAGCAGCCTACAGGACTGTTTTGACTGTTCACCCTGCTGCCATCTGGAAAGAGATATAGAAGTGCCTGTTGTTGTAGCACCAGATTGCAGAGCAGCTTTTTCCCCCAGGCTATAAGGCTCCTCACCACTGCTTCATGTAAAATAGTTTCATTTCTATGACTTAATTTTTAATTTTTTCATATTTTTATAGCTACAATTATATTATATAACTCATTATACAACCCTGTGTTGTAAAATGATGAATCTACCTTGAAGGGCCGAACGATTTTGGAAAATAATCTAATTGCGATTTTTTTTTAACCAATATTGCGATTGTGATTTAATATGCAATTCATTTTTCAGCTCTTCACCTTCTGTATTACTCAAAATGAACAAGCAGTAAATCAGTATATAGTATCACCAACACAATATTAGATGGATAGAACTACACTGTTCTGTCTTGTGTTATGATGAATTAGGCAGAATTATCATTATGAGCAATGGAGGAGAAGATATATCATATTTTAATAATATGAGAAAGATCATTTCTGTCAAGCCATGGCAATAACTAATATGATATAAGATCATCAGGTCAGCCTACCAACAGACCACGAGAAAAACGTTCACCACGGTGTGTTAGACAGTCAGCGCTCAATACAAAACCCACAGTTCAACCACCAATTAATGTCCTTATCTCAGTTCAGATCTCCTAGGAGTCCATCTTTCTGTATCCCAGTAAGCAAACAAAAAATACTCAGTTTGAGGTTCAGTTCAAAGGTTGGCCAATGAAAAGTGTCGCCTCCCGTGTTTAATAGACAAGCTTAGTAATTCTCTGTCAACACCGGAGTCCCCCTCCTCCCCCGCAGCCTCCGATGCTGGTGAGCTGCACACCGGCTGTAACCAGACTGTAACTCCGGACAGACAGGGCCTCTTTCGGACTTTCCCCAAATATTTCCTGAGCTGACTGGTGGCTGTGTGTGTGTGACGCCTGAGTCGATCGCCACGACACACTTACCTTACTACACGTGTCTTTCATTTTTCCTGTCCATCGAAGCCGCGGATGGCCTGACGATTTCAACCACCACCACCATCAAGTTACCCGCGGTGACGGCTGATACTTTCATTCCCTGTGTTTGACACTAAAGTTTATGTAGTGTCAGCTTCTGTCAAGCTTAAGGCCGTTGTACAAAAAAAAGTAAAGATACAATGTAATGTGCAGACGAAGCATCAACTTAGTCTGCAGACAAAGAGCTTTGCTCTTGGGTGTCATGTGACCAGAGCGTAATCGCAGCCTTTGCGATTAGAAAATCTAATTTTATTACATAGCGATAATATTGCAAATGCAATTAATCGTTCTGCCCTATTACCTTGTAAACAGGGAAGACTGACCAGACACATGGTGTTTCCCTGTGGGTCGATGGAATCAGGTTCAATTCCTGTTCGTCCATTCAGATCTCCAGTTAGAAGCATTTTTTCCTGAGCCTGGAAATAGGTGATTTCTGAGTGGAGAGTTTCATATATGTCTTCTTCAAAATAAGCTGAATCTACTGGGGGTATATAAATTACACAAAAGTATAGAACTCTCTCAGGAATGCTATGGGTTTGTTGTAATCTCAACCAAATGTGTGATTTAACCTGTTTCACTGCTGAGATCTCACAGCAGAGATCTCCTTTGGAGCATTTGAAGGTCCCCCCAATGTTAAACCCTTGGAAAAGGATTTTATTTTTATGGAGGGCACAGAACTTCATCATATCCTGGAGGACAGTGAGTGAGCAGATCATTTTGACACCATGTTTCTGTCAGCACAATTATATAGATTTTCATGAATTCAGGGTTTCCACTCTTCAGCGCAAAAGGTTGAGGAGCGGAGACCCTGAATAATCCAGCAGTTCATATGAAGTGAATGCATTAAAAACAATCAGAATTATAGCTGCTGTGCAGCAGTGAGTCAAGCCAGGCATTTTGAGAAGGAGGAAGAAGAAGAAGGAAGAGGAGGAAGATAAAAAAAGAAGGAGAGGAAGACAAATGAGAAATGCAGTCCGTCAGCAGAACTGTCTGTACTAAAATGAACATTAAACCTTGAAGTCAAGTCTTTAATCCACACAACACAATGCCTGAGTAGGCATTAGCATGTTTATTCTGCATCACCCAGGGTTCAAACTCACAACCTTAAACTCTAAGGGCAAGTCATGATCTTGTTGAGCCGCCTGCCAAGGGAGGAACCATGTAAAGACAGATTTCAAACTAGTGTCAACATTAAGTTATGAAGACACCGTTCTGAGAATTGGTGTACTTCATCTAGGCAACATAGATGTCAGTAATTAGTTTTATTTTAGCAACTTTATTTTTGTAATTATCTAGGAGAACATAGTTGCACAGAACTAAACAGCCAGGTCACCATTGAAAATACGAGACAGCTCAAATGTTATTCGTACAGCAGTTAGATTTTTGTGAAGGGATACTTACCATGAGTACCATAGTCCCAGGAAGAGTGAGATGCATATAAAGACAACACCAACAGGGTATCAAGTCAGGATCGCCTCCAATCGCAATCCATCTAGTCCCATAGTGAATACAGATGACTGCTGTCTTATAACCATTTAGCAAATACACATAGCAACTCAGTGTGAGCCCATTGCACAAATAAATCACAAAACAGGGGTGTAAAGAAATTATAAATATAAAAATAGTAGTAGACCATAACCAACTAGGCCACAATACAAGGTTTTCTCTTCCTCCTATTTAAGGCATACACAAAATTTGGACAAATATAATTCCTTATCTAGCCATTTCTTAGTTATTGCTTCCTGGCTAGCTAAAAGTAATATTTTAGGCAGATATTTGTCTTGAGCGGCCGAGAGCAAGGGCAGAAACACTCTGGAGGTCATGCAAGAGACCAACAGCAATGGACCTCTCCGGACGTCGAGCTAGGGGTCGGCAATGACCCAAAAACCACTTAAGCAGTCAGCGTGCAGGTGAGACCTCATCAGAGGTAGGGCCGGATTGGAGACCAACAGCAAAGCAGCAGGATAGGGAACCAGAGACGGGGCTGCCGGGCTGCGGACAGGAGACTTGACAGCCGGGCTGGACGCAGGCGTCAGGACAGGTGGCCTGGAGGTCAACAGCTGGGTTGCTAGGCCGGAGGCCGGCGTCCACTGGAAGCCAAACTGATGAGCTGATGGGGCTATTTGAACCAGGGGCTGCTGCTGCACACCAGTCTGATGCAAGTCAACAGTCCGGGGTTTGCACTAACTACGATACAAAGGGAGGCAGTCCAGGAAACAATAAAACCAAAAGATGTTGAAAGTCCACTGTGTAAACCTCAAATCCAGTAGTGCTTAAAATTCCTATCATATGCCACCTGTCTTAAAAGCAAAGCATTTCTCTCCAGTTTTAGATTTTTACATTCTTTGTACCAGATACTGAGAGAAACCATTGTCCAGTGACTTAATTTCTGTGAATGCATCATCAGATAGCGCTGTGGCCTCAAGGCAAGAAGGTCCCGGGTTCAAACCCCGGTTGCCCCGGCCTTTCTGTGTGCAGTGTGCATGTTTTCCCCGTGTCTGCGTTCTGGGGCGCTGCTAAGGATTTTGGGCCCCATGAAAAGAATCTTGACAGGGCCCCCAACACAGCTGAGACTTTTTTCCTATTAATTTACATAAAATCATGCGCTTTTATGGTATTTTGACTATCACTCTCATATATTTAGGTCAATCAGACAATTGAACTCC
>JAPMOB010209236.1:0-19149 GCA_029875015.1 Lepomis gibbosus
GCATAGTGTCGTAACCGACGCAGTGTCTCGTTCCCCTTCTCAGGGAACCAGGGTTACATACGTAACCCGAGACGTTTCTACCGTCTCCATTGGGATGGGTGGAGATAGCCGAAAGTGCAAAGTATAAACTTCAGGAGTTTAAATACAGAGAGAAAAAATATCCTGGAAGCCGTTTTCTACTTTACAACAGAAGGGACAGTTATTTTTTAAGCTGCCAAGATATCACTGAATTTCATGTTTTACTTGGTGAGTTCAAAAAATAAAACATTTTCTGTTGTCCCAAAATCAGGACAAGTACTGACAGTGAATTAAAGACCGGATGACCTTTGAAAAATCGTCTCACAGCTGAATCCACTTAAGCTGGAACTTAAAATGTGTTTGTTTTTTTATTTTACCATAAACATAAATATAACTTGAGGCTACATCACATGCCTTTGCTTCAAATCTGTAGTGTTGGGACATGTGAATACTGAACATCCAGGAGAAAATTATTAATTTCCTGCTTGAAAAAGTTGGTTTCTGCTCTAAATTCGGCCGTTTTCTTCATGTGCTGCTGGTTTTGTTGCAGCTGTTTAAGGCATCACTGCTCACAACTCGTCACAAATGAACACTTGGTCAAGATCCCTTGTTCTTGCTTTTTAGCTCCCTGGCTACCCTTTTGCATTATTTTTGCACACACAGGGCTCTGTGAAGTCACAACATCCAATTAGACTTTCAAAATAAAGCTAGTGGTTATTGTGGAATGTTGCAATTTGGTTAGGCACCAAAACTACCTGGACAGGTTTAGGAGAAAGATCATTGTGCACTGATGCCCCCGATACCGGGGTCAGCACGCAATCTTTAAAACCGCTGATTTACTTTTGCTGTTTTCGCCGTTTTCTGTCAAAAAATCAGCTGATTTGTTAGAAATGTCGCCGGGCGCCATCTTGATTATTGCACAATACCTGCTGTGTCTGCCGTCTCTCATCTTTTTCTGCAGCGAGGAGAAGGTCCGCTTTGGAACACGTTTTTTCGCAGCCTGTTGGCCGACCGAAGGAGCTACGTAGACATCCAGGGATGTTTCGTTCTCAAGCTACAGGCCTGTAAAGCGTGGAAGTGCTTTTGGTCTCAGTAATGCTGATGAACATTCACTGTTTTTATCAATATTTCAATTTCATGTTATTTGGAACATGATTGTATGGACAAAGTGTTTTAAAGAGAACTCCCAATAAAAGTCAACATTTAAATAGCAAATAACGCCCAAATATGGACAGTCGCCGGGTATATTTTGAAAAAATTGTACAACTGTTGTATTTTAGTTTATTTTCATCAAATTTACAGTTACAATTGCATTGCAGGTGTATTAGAAGTTATTCAGTCGCATTATAATCTATGTGATAAAGGTTTTGATGGTGTATTGCATTAAAATATATTTTTCTTTATTGCATCTCCATTTAGTCTGTAATGGTAAAATAAATGTTAATTTACAATGGATTTATATTTCTTAGCTCCTTGCATTTCAAAGGAGACCAGGATTATGCATCTAGGCCAAATGGTTGAGGAGTTATTCCTGATTCATTTTGGGTTTGTTATTTTAGGCTTTTTTGCTGGAAAAAGGGGAAAATAGCTGGAGATTTCCAACAGGTTACAATAACTACGTTACTTATGTTAAGTTACGCTACGTCTGTAACATACATGACCTACATAACTTCACCTAAAACAATCAATGTTGACTTTTTTTTTAAATGAACACCAGTCTCCATGGTGAAAGTCCAGTTTTTGGCGTCCACCTCTTTACTCTGACTTTTTCATTATTTACTACCCACCTGCATCCATAAATGACACAACAGGGTTTCCTCCAGTGCGTTGAACTATGACACTAGAGGTCTTTCCAAAGCGTTACACACTGACGTCAAGGGGTCTTGACCAGGCCTCCACATGCCATGACTTGTATGAGACAAGGAATGTGAGTGAAACTTCTAACTTTTACTGAGTAATGCACAATGTGTATGTTGACAAATGACTGTGTTTAGATAAACTACAAAGTTCTCGTGAACATGACTTACCTCTTATGTTCATTTCAGTTCAAAATATGGGTCTTACAGGGTGTCAACATCACACACAATTCAGCTGTGGGACTGATACATTTAAATTTTAATCAATACAACTGCATACACATTGGAAAGACTCACAATAAGATAACAAAATATTCATTCATTGATCTCCTGTAGGGGATATCCAAAAAACGTAAAAGAAAGAATAAAACACAATAAAAGTAGAATAAATAATCAAATCGAAAGAATTTGAATATATATGTCAATTAGATTTAACGTAACTGTGACACGAAGAATATTTTTATGCTCACTTACTTACGCTGTGTGTCGTGAGCAGAGCCGCAGCAGCTTCTCCATCAGCTCTGTGACTACACACACAATGCATTCAGGTACAGTATTAAGTGTGGACGACCCGTATAGTGGGGAGACTAAACAACCACAACACAAACGCATGGCTCAAATCAGAAGGGCCAACTCCTCAGGTCAAGACTCTGCAGTCTACTTACATCTGAAGGACAGAGGACACTCGTTAGAGGACCACCAGGTGGACATTTTAGACAGAGGAGATGGACGGTTTGAAAGAGGGGTCAAGGAAGCCATCGCTGAACAGAGGAGGGGGTCTACGCCACCACTTACAGTGCCGTCCTTTCATCACTTCCCAGTAAACTGAACAAACAGAACCTCTTGGCCTCAGGTAAAGATGCCAACGATGGTCATTCAGTCTTGGTCTCGGTTGTCCTAACGACCATAACGACTGTCGTTACAGCAACCAGGAGCACTAACGAACCAGCGGTATCAACCATCCTGCCAAATACCCCACAGAGGTACACACAAGTTTCCCTGAAGAAGTCCTTTGGATGAGGGACGAAGCGTCTTTCTGTATCTTCAACCAAGTCCAGTTGCCCTTGACTTTAACCTTCGTTGGATAGATCACTTGTGTTTTGGCAAAGCTCAAGGCCAAATACACAGTCGCAGTGTGTAAGACGGAAGAAACTAAACTTGAGGCTTAAAAGTAGGCTTTGGGTGGCGCTTCCTGCTACACTGCTTTGTAACTTGAACAGTGTGTTAACTCGACAATCGATGAGGAAAAGGTTAAAATGATTGTCGCCGTGATAACTTTCCAGAGTCGCAAAGATACTGTCTCATTGCACAATAAACCTCTGTACAGTGCCCCCCCCACCTCACATCCGATAAGACTTAATAATCTCGGATCTATTACTGAATCCGTCTTCTCACAGGGACCTGAAGCGGCGTGCCCTCTCCAACGCAGCCCTTTGCTTTTTAAACACGCGCCTGTTTTTCAAATGACTAAAATCAAAGCTGCCATTCAGAGGTTTTGTTAAACAACAGCAGCGTGTCAGGCCCCCAATCATCAGAAATGCATCATTAACATTTGTTTGATCTTCCAAAGATTCATTTTTTGCCCTTAATCAGACCTCTGTTTTCCTGCCTTCGGTCTGCACGCGCAGACGGAAAAGTTTTAACTGCTGAGGAGATGAAGCACAGTTGAAGCTGAAGAAGATGATTGGATCCCACGATAAACACACGCTTTGGGGGGTATTACAGAACGTTAAGTAATGTTTACCTCATCAGAAGGGAGGTCAGTTTGGGAAACAGGAAAAGAAGAAAAGAAGATGGTGAGATGAGGAGGAGGAGGAGGAGGAATAGCCGTGATGTGGCGTTCACCTCTGCTGAATCTACGCACAGTGCAAATCAATTTGTCCCTGATTGCCGAGGCCGTCCTTGATAACATCCTTTAGGGCTGAACTTGGTCTGATGCTGTCGGTTTGGAGATGAAAAGTCTCTTTTTCGCATCAGACACATGTTCATGTTCCTGCAGCTGGTGGAAAATATTTTTTACTAATATTTCGCTGATAAAATATCCGCCCTCAAAGTAAATATCTAAGATTTTAGTAGAAAACGAGACTAACTCTGACCCTCGGAGCTGCAGTCGCCAGAGGAAAGTTCACAGGCAGTGCTTGGAGTGTTCTTCTGGTTTTGAACCACTGTGGTGAAGGTTTGATTAGGTGTTACGCCCCCACCCTTTGGTGGCAACATGGGGCGACACTGACCCAAACTCAACACAAATAAACCCCTTTAAAACAACCAAATCAAGGGAATTTATTAACATAACTAGACGATAAATTAAGAACTCCCAAAACACAAGAACATAACACAAAAATGCCCCAGCTGAGAGGCAGCAAGACCAGCAGTCCCCAAAATCAAGACGCCTCTCCTGACACTTGCACAGCAGCTTTTAAGGACCACCCTCCATTGCCAGGTGGATCTCATACAGCAATGAGCTGCAGAATTAGGGCTAATGTTAGTGTGTTCATTATAATTTCAGAAAACATTATAGACTACCTACTAATATAGCTTAATAGTAGGCTACAATATAAATTCCAGCTGGAAAAAAGTTAAATTTTTGTGGCTTGTTGTCATTCTTTAAATTATGTGCAAGAAAAAATGCTCTACATGATTTGGTAATGTTAAGTACTGACTTGTCCCAATAATAACCATTAATGCAGAACAATGAGTTCAACATTTTGGCGTCACTTTGTGTTGTAAAGTGGTGGCCAGGGCTCAGATTAGGGGTGTGATGACACACTGTGGGTCACGAGAACAAGACAAGAAGATGTTTTGAATCATATATATGCTAAAATATATCAGAATTTGAGCATTTAACACTTGATTTCCTGCATTCTCGAGACATTTTCTGCACCAATTTGCGGTGGAAATGTCTTTATGACGGGAAACAAAATTAAGGTTGACAATTCAAAATATAATAAAATATAATGCAGTAATCAGCAGCTTGTTTTAGCTTAAGTTACTTTTTTTCTTCTACATTTCAGTTGCACTGCTTTTTTTTATTGTTTCATTTGTTATTTAACATTTCTTGTTGCTTTTTTTCAGAACATTTTTAACAAAAGCTTTCTGTCCCCAGTGTGAATGACGCCTATCTGTCAATATTTTTAACATCGTCCCGTCCCATCCAGGCTGTGATTGGTCGGTTCACAAAAAGTGACATTGCACAGGGCTGCATGAAAGGCTCCCGAGCTTCTCTTCTCCTCTCGTCTCTCTCCGCTGACAGAGATCAGCAGGCAGGCGAGAACGGCAACACGTGAGCGTCACGTGGCGCCCAGAGAAGCTGATAGGGCAGAGGAGAGGACCGGCGGCTTGTGAGAAGTGCCAGTACGCAAGAAAATGTCCCGGTACGCCAAAAAGTAAAATGCGGAGGTGCTGGTATTGGCCCACTTCAATCACTGATCACAGGGTCACTAAAATAAAGGGTTCATCTGCTGAGGAGCAGGGTTGTGGTCAGGTGTCCTCTCCCTGCTGCCTGCAGTTTAGGCAGCGTCACAGATGAAAGCCAAGCTCAGACACATAAAACACTGTAAACACAGTAAACACTGCTTTGGCCTCACCAAGATTGGTTCTGCTGCAGTAGTGCTACATGTGTCCACTCCGCTCACTTTTAAACTCATATAGTAATTAATTTTTTTATATTATGCGTCAGTGTGTATCAGTCTGGCAGGGATTGCTGGTAACTGAGCAGATATACCGGAGCGGTTAATGTAACGCCTGGCTCAACGGTCCTCTGGCAGTATTTGCTCTCAGTGATGAGTCACCCGTGTGTCTTTTCCCCGCCAGCCGCCGCTCTGCACTGTTTATTTAACTCTGTCATAATGCTGTGTTGTGACACTTCCTTCTGTCTTTCAGAGTATCAGAGGGGAGCTGTCAGAGGATTAAAAAAAAATAGCAGTTAGCTGCAACAAAACACACTCCACATTAAAGCAAATTGCTTCGTGCGATTGTTGATAGTTTCTCATTGTTGCGTCGCTCTCGGTTGGAGCTGTGATGTTGATTGTGGCTGAAGGGGCCTTCAGATGACTGATAAGCGTTGATGAATGAAAATGGAAATGCTTTTCAGCGTTTTCCCTTCAAAGGGAAATCAAATACGCAGGATGGAGAGGGGAGAGCAGAGGAGGGAGAATATTTGCCTTTTTGCAATTAACAAGATATGTTCTTTTTTTTTTGTGGTCAGAAAAATGGAAATGGCTTTTAAGGTCGTAAAGGTCGAGCGCATCGAAGCATGGTGGCTGCGCAATTACTCTTCAGGCAGCAGCCTGATTGGGGGGAGGACAGGGGGGTCCGGGCGCGAACCAACGGTCAAATTAACGAGACGGCTGGCTCCCTGTTGAAAAGATCACATGTGATTACCGTACATCAAACAGACAGAGCACTCAAATTATCTCCTCTCTCACTGTGAAGTCGGAGAAAAAGGGATAAAACGCAGACGGACTGATTAGTTAAAGGCTTTAAATGTCAAAACTTTTACTGTCCACAGCTTGAATGAATCTGCTTCTCCTCTGCTCAGGGGACAGGTGGGGGGTCGTCCTCCAGTTTACACCGACTACAACCAATGACTGCCCTCAGGACATAACTGAGGACATACTCGACACCACAGGAGTCCTCTCAGATCACCAGCTTTTAATTCATTTATGTGTCGATACATCTGCGTTCTAAATATTATAATGATTGTCAGCTTCATCTCCACACTGTCATACTGGGAGCTACCCAGTAGAACCACTACACCCTCTGAGTATTTCCCTCTGTGGATCTCAGGAGCTTGGTTTGGAAGTGCTGACAGAGGTTAAATCACTGGAGGTCATCACTTATTCACTTTGATGATGACGATGATTTTCCAGAAATTCAAATCAGCCTTGATAACATCTGATATTGATCAGTGGGTGTTGAATATTTTACAAACCTTTTACAATAAAAAGAGAGAAAGAAAAATGTATGTTTCCGCTTACTGTAGCTAAATGTGAACAAGGTGACGTCTCATTGTTCGGGCGTATACCCAGCCAAAGATTTCAGTGATCTTAAACGTCAACAAAATCAGGACTTTTTCAGATCCACCATTTAAACCACAGTTCACAGAGAGAGCTAATCTTCTTTCCTTAAACACTAAACTCTTACAAAGTTTAACTGAAGGCTCAAACTGGCAGCACTAAGAGGAGAAGAACCTAGAACTTAAACTAAAAGGATCATTCCCCCTGTTTTTAAACCTGGGCACTATTTTCACATATTTTGGTGTCGAAATGACTTGTAGGTTGCAAAATGAGTCGTTTTCTAGCTTTCTTCTGCCGTAATTTTCAAGATCTGGTCAAGCGCTGTTCCTGGGTCAGTTGTAATAGTTACAGCAGCTACCCAGAGAGATTGAAAGAAGGCGTCCGATTTATTCTCTTTCCAAAACCTAAAATAAATCCAGAAAAATGTTGGTCGTTTGCCAGGATCGTCGATACTGCTGGATCATTAGTGCACTGCAAAAAGTGAGCTCTCAAAAACAACAAAATAAGCATTAAAATATGGGAAATATTACCTAAAAAAATCAAAGTTATCTGCCAACAGAACAAGAATATTTCACTTGCTACTTTGGGCTAAAAAAACTTGAGACAAGTGAAATTCTCTAACATAAAAGCTGCCTGGTAAGAAGAAATATCTTGTCAGACAAAAAACAAGTATATTTGGCTTTAATTAAGATAATTAATCTTACTAAGATTTTAGTTTTCCTGGTTGCTGTAACAACAGTCGTCCCGGTTGTTAAGACTACCCGAGGCCAAGACTGAGCGACCACCGTTGGCGTCTTCACCTGAGGCCAAGAGGTTACATTTGTTGAGTTTGGCCTCAGCGGAGTTTGTTGAGGCCGATTGGCTTTAACCTTCGTTGGATAACTAAGACCTGGATGACTGAGAATCTTCACAGACTTCTTTCTGAGATCGCTTTTTCCAACAGCTTTTCTAACAGCATGTCAGACTTAGCAACAGTAACCAAGGAGGGGCGTGGCTTAGCGAATGTACCAGTCAAAATAACGTCCACAAAATTGCTTCCTTTTACCACCGACAGGCTCAGACCGTTATACCAGGTATCATCATGGAAAGGATCCCTGAGGGACTCCCGGTGACACCTTTTTTTTTTTTTACCAGGAAACTGAAGTCTCGCTCAAGGACAGTTCTCACTCTGAAATCTCGTGAGAGGCGAGCTGTTGCAAGAAGGCGACGGTGGAAACGAGAGTGAGAGTTGGAGAGAGGAGTTTTGTTGTGTTGGAGAAACGTTAGGAAATAAGATCTTACAAGCAGATCCTCTACGTACACAACAATCACTGTTTATCTATATTTTTATTTCACCCTGTTTTTTTAATCATTTTACAAGGGTCAGTTCATGTTTTCTTACCACATGTGTCTTCAGTCCGGCTGTGTGATGTTCTGATGTTCTTCCTGTTTCTTGTTTCCTGTCAACAACGCTGAAATGGTAGTAAAGAATTTAATCTTGGACGATGAGTCTAGAGAAGTTTCCATTGCAAAATAAAGGCCATAACTCAAAATACGCAAAGTCGTGCACGAGTTCTAAGATGCTGATCAGGAATCGACACACAGACGTCTTGTTGGTCTTCTTGTATGCAGACAGGTGAGGAAACCTGCAGCACTCAGAGATGTGACACTCCAGCACAGGATGCAATCACCGTACACTGAAACACTCTGAATCAAAGTTAGATTTGAAAGTATTTGTGTTATTAGAAAGCTGCAGGGTGGTGATCTGTTTTAGACCATTTGCATCGCCCTTGAATGAAAATGGGAGGGAACACGTACACACACAGAGTGAAGCACCTTCAGAAGTCTCTCCCTGCGCTGTAATGATCTTCCTGTAGTGCTGCGGAAAGCCTGCGAAAATCCCTCCTTCATTTTCCTCTCCTCTTCTCCCTGATGAGCAGAGCCATCCCTTCATCATCAGCTGCACCATAATGTACTTTAGTCTGGGGATGAGAGGAGAAAATGGAAGGGTAGATTGAAAACAGATTCGCTTATAAGCTGATCCTACATTAGGGGATGTACATAATACGCTGAAGTCATCAAGGGTTTGTTCACAACAATCAGAGTGATCCATCGCCGATGATTCGACATGCTGCAGATGAACAGACAGAAACTTCACTCCTGCTGCAGGTTGGAGGTTCAGGGAGTTCTCGTGCTAACTGGGCAGAGTTTTCAGGCTCAAACACACCTCCTGGCCTAGTGACAGCCAGGACCCTGTCTTCAGAACCAGGACAGCCGGATCGTATTGTAACTGCAGAGACTTAACTCCCCTGCGGACCATTTCAGCATCAGACTGATTTCCTTCTTTCAGTTTGTAATCACAGCAACATCTTCACGATTTTCCTCCGTCTTCTGTTTCACTCTCATGCATGCCTTCCTACCTCTCCTACCACTTCACATCCTTTCCAGTGTTCCCAATCGATCCCTGTCCCTCTATATATTAACCTCGCTTCCTGCCAAATCGTCCGTTGCGCCACCTCGTGTTGGCGTTTCAGTTTTTGCTCCGATTTGCCAGCCTGTCACTAGTTTGTGACCATTACTTTTACCTTCCTGCTTTGAACCTCTTGGTAACCCCACCTGTTGTGCCTGTGGCTCCTGCTTTTGAGTCAACATCCAGTTTGTGGGAAACTTTACAGTTTGTTTGGCCAAGTACTGAAAGACTGCAGAGCTGGCTGTGTTATGGGTATGTATTGACAATTTAATACCATAACATTTGGGTGTAATTACCTTGAACAACAAAGTAACATGATTTTTTTTTATTGACATCTATGTTTATTTGGTTGATCAGGCACTTCTGGATTATTAAGCATCTTGCAGTTGTGATTAACACTTGGGTGTTGATGTTGTGAACTCTATTTACAATTTGGAAATAGGTACTTACCGCAACTCCGATATAAACTGAATGCAGCATTACCTCCTGCTCCAGCAAGAGTTGTGTGCTCCGTTAAAAACTTCCTACAAAAAAAGTCACCTTCACTTTGATATCAAGACGGATTCTAAAATTCTGTCGGATTCTTTTTAGTGTTGCATTCAAGGACACTCCCACATCCAAGAAAGGTCGGATGCCAAATAGTAGTGCGCTCTCAAGTATTGTTGCTAGAAAAATCACATCAAGAAGAAGCAAACTCAGCTGCAGTAAAATATAATATTATAAACTGTAACCAACAAAACATGCATGTAAAGTTACAGTTAGATAAAATGTGTGTAGAATTGGCTTGCATCATGTTAGACATTATATAAAGCACTTGTCTCCTCTTCCCCTGAACTATGATTTTCACACCATGGCTGATCGTACCCCCACCTGAAAACAAAAACAAAACACTGCAGCTGACTCCGCCCTCACTCCACCTGATCAAGGCTTTAATCACTTTCACCTGCAGAGTGAAATAAAGGAAGAAGGCTGTGAAAGTTTGTTTCTGGAAAAAACTGATTTATTTTGTCCGGCATGCTAAAAACATTTTTCAAATAATTCTGCTTCAAAGAGCTTGAGATGATTCTGAAAAGAGCATTTTCTCTCTTTTCACCCCTGTTGACATTCTGCAACGTGTCATTTTAAAGGTCCATTCTGTGGCGAAGGAGACTCTGTGTGTTGAGGCACGCTGAGCTTCAAGGCCTGTTGGTGGACGGTTTGATTTTATTTCAGCCTGAATGGATTCAATGGATTTTCTGTGGAACAGCAACAGACTCACCACAGGCAAGCAGGTAAGACCCTGACTTACTTATTATTTTGAAATGAAAGATGTTTGTTGGATCTGAAGTATTTTTTTTGCTGCACTGTGGCCATAATTTGGGGAAAGGAGGAGACACTGTGATGATCTGATATTAACGGCCTTTATTCATTGAGCCTTGCTGCTTTTACTATTTACCAAAATTCAGTTTGAGAAGGAGGCTTAATAGTTTTGCTTTGTTATAACCAATCGGTAGTGATGTATTCGTCCTGATGACATTTGTTTTAGTTGACACAAAAGCTCTGGTAGCTGTTGTCAAGGGGAGTCAACATTTGTCATGATGATTGAAAAACTGTTGATCTAATAGTTTTCATTTCTGTCAGTTGACTTACAACAGCCTGCAGAGCTGCGTCGACCTGATCCGTGCCATTTTTCTGTCGCTCTTTTATTATATACAGTCTATATTTTATAGATTGTATCACAGCAACTAGCTCAAGGCTCAGTTCTCAATCCCAGCTTAAGCTCTGATTGGTCAGTTGTTTGTTTTGGGTAAAAGGCCGCCAATGAGCAGATTTATTGGGGGACTTCGTTAAAATTATATCGTAAACTTTTTGAAAATACACAGAATTCAGCAGTTCATTTTTAAAGACTTCATTTTCATTATAACTCGTTTTGCTTGCATAAATGGAAAATCAAGTTATACTGTTTAAATTGCATTTAATTATTAACATTTGAATGTTGTCCACCGACTTTGAAAATGAAATGACGAAAAGCTTTATCATTATCATATGCACTGTGACCATTTTAGGATGTTTCATTCTTAACTTTTGATGCTCTACATTATCATCTTGGCTCAACTTGAAGCCTAAATTGCACTTTGAGCTACGTATATTCAATTATTGATCATAGATTATTTTCCCGCTTAGGAACTAATCTCGCAATAAAAGTAATATAAGCTTTATTCTTTTATTTATAAAGGGCTCTAATCATTTTACTTTTAACTGTTGGAAGTAGAAATTGTCGAGTTTGACTTGACGCAGCGTAGAAAACATCCTCAAACATCACTGATACTTTAAAAATCAATGCAAAGTTTGAGGAGAGTGACCATCTGACTCCCATAAAAAGCATTATGTGATGAACGTGGTGATTGTTCCCGTGTGTGTGTGTGTGTGTGTGTGCACATTTTTACAGGTTCATGATTGTGTTTTTTTAATATGGACTCAGAGTTTTAGCCTGATTGCATTTTCACATCAGTCGTCGAAACGCATTTAAAAAACAATTTGATATGAGACGGCGAGAGGCCAGGAGCTGCTGCGAACGGCCAAATAAATAAAAGCAATGATGATGCCAGCGTCGACCGGAGACCACAATCAATCATTAGCATACGTAAGAAAGTGCGTGCGTGTGAGGGAAAGGGCAAAAAAGAAGACATAAAGTTGATGTCAGTGATGTCTATTATCAATCATTTGCATATGGAGGTGTGCAGATGAGGAAAATGTCTGTGTGTGTGCGTATGTGTGGAAACTTCAAAATGCTCCATCTGTAATTCCTCATAGCAGTTAATTCATCATCTGTGCTGAGGCGTCGGGGCGTCCGCAGGCGTTTAGGACTAATATTTCAGCTCCCATTACAGTGGCAGAGCAGAGAGCCGAGCTCCGGTTTGACCTTTGACCTCAGCCGGGGGAATCGCAGCCTGACCCCATCCATCAATGCGGGGAGAGGGAAAATATTAAGAGGGTAACATTATTAGTTAGATTACGGGCGAGAGAGATTTAGCTGTCATTATCAGCTGGCAGCGTGGGCGGCTGTCACTGGGCTGTCTGTCCGGTTGCCTGCCTGTCTGTCTCTCTGGTTGGCCGGCCGGTCTACCTGCCTGTCTCGCTGACATTGACTTGTACTTTATGAAATGTGATGATTAGATGGCACCTCATTAAGCAGAGGTAAGAGAGTCTACTCTTTATTTTCCAGTGTGGTCCAAGTCATCATATTTGGAAGGAAGTCTGCTTCTTAAGCAGAGACAAATTATTTTGATAGGACAACAAAAGGTTGAAGGCGATAAAGTTCTGTGTAAAAATGTGTCTCTAGGTTTACCTGCTGATCTACGATCTACCTTAATAACTGAATTAATCTCTCAAGCATACAATCAATTTAATTTATTTAACATCACACGCAGAGGAGCTTTAGCTGCAGCCTTTATTCGCTAACAAACCTGAACCTACACTGTACAAGCTCTGAAGGCATCGTGAGTCGTGACAAAATATGCGATAGGCCACGCCCACTTGCACCAATCAATACGACGACTCCAGATTTTGGGTAAAGTTTGCCCCAGAGCATGCACACCAAAATTGGTGACAGTCTGTCAACCTTGTTTTGAGATACGTTTTCTGTATTTCTATGGGTCGGGCTCAAAATGCTTTGGCTCACCTTTTCCTAAGATTTATGATGACTGGACAAATCATTAATGAGTTAAGATCAGAGTCCTGCCAAGCCCCGCCTTTTGCTAGCATATATCCGTTGATGGTGGCCATGTTTCTCCACCAATTTGAAATGTGTGTCTCGGTCTCACAATGCTGTAGTCCAAATCTGGTGTTGATAAGAGTCAAAAAAGACCTTCTGACTACTTGCAAGTTATCGGGCCGGGTTTCATCAGAGCTGGATTTTCTTTCTACAGGCTGAGTTTCACGTTGTTGTGCTGCTTTAGCAGATGCTTCAATGCAAAATTGTTTGCGGTTGTAAACATTTTTCTGGTTTACAACGGAAGATCGCTCATCCAGTAGTGTTTCCATACATAGTCTATACATAATAAATAGAAATGAACAAACCATCTTTATGTTTACCTAATAAGTGACCCCTTGTGGTCATTCCTCTATCTGAAGCAAAGGCGGAAGCAGTGAAGTAGCGTTTAGGCGGGAGGTCCGGGTTGTTTTTGTTTTGGGCACACAAAGTGTCTGACACTGACTGAGACCACGGTTTGGTTTCTGCCTCCTACTAACAGTAGAACTTGGTTTCTTTAAAGATTACTATAATCTTTTTCTGACTTTACCAACTAACTTTGTGCTCAAACCTCCACCAGAGGCGCAGCAGATCACAAAACAGCCACTGTGCAAGCAGTGTGCAATGAAATCATACCGAGAGAAGCACCACAACAGAAATGATTAATATGGGTCTTTTTGGAAAGCAATTATAATGAATTGTGTTATTTAGTTTGGGGGAAATCTGCCCGCAAAACAGAAAGAGGGCACTGTTCCTCCAGAGTTTCTGCTTTTTGGTAGATGGTAAAAAAAGAGACTTTCAATAATGCTCCATAAAATTGTTGAGCAGCTGATTTAAAAGAAAATGTCTCATTTATATATAACCTTATTTAGTCAGGTAATCTTTATTTAATTAAATAAAGCTGGTGCTTTAAGGACTGAAGTGAAGCACTGTTAAGTTAAACCTGAGGCCCGTGTCACTATTTTGAAATGTGAAACTAAAAGTTGTTGTCCGTTTTGCAAACCGGCTTTTTGTTCGTCAATCATCACTCGTTGAAAAGTTAAGTTTTGTCTCAAATCTGATCTGCTTAAATAAAAATGCTAATGATTTCTATGTCATCTGCTGTCTTTCACCGAGGGTGTGGAGAACAAAATCAAATGAGGAACCAGACATGTGATCTTTTAACGGACTGATGGTCGGCTTAATAGAAAGGCACGCGTGTCTGCTGAGATGACAGGCTGCCTCCAAAATGGATTTAGAGAGACATGACGGGGAATTATTGACTTTTGTTGTGTTTTACAGCAAGTCAGAAAAACTGATGACAGCTGATGGTGGCTTTGTGTGTGAATGAGAGAGAAAGTCTGGATGCAGTTGAAAATACTGATCTTGACAGAACGTTTGAGATGATGCATTTAGGTCCGTTGAGAAAATGTTAGTTTTTCCTTATTTGTGTAAATTTGGGCTGTATGTTTGTAGTGAGATGCATTTTTCAATTTGTGAAGGATTTCTGGGGAGATTTGTTTCAAACTTTCTGACTTTATTTCCAGATAAGAAGGTTTTCTGAAGTTGCAATATTTCTAACTAGAGCAGATCAGCTAGGTTTAAGCCACCTGCAGCAAATGAGTTTGCCTCCATTTGTGTCTTTACCTTGACTTTGCAGAAATCTGTGTCGTGCATATAACTCTACATTGTACCTAGTACCATGTAGCTAATGCTGATGTCAAACAACGCGTTACTTTCAGATTATCTTTTGGGCATTTGGCCTTTTTATTGGAAGGTGACTGTGTAAGAGATGTGGAGCATGCGAAAGGAACCAAGGTCCATGGCCATAACCGAACCAGGGACAATGTGACGGGGATGGAGCTTTGCTCAGTTGTCATGAAACTGATTTGTAGACTGACGTTTCTTTCTGGACTCTTTTCATTCTTGACTTCAAGTCGTAAGAGAGCTCAAAAGTCCAAAGTTTGCACATCTACAGTTCCATGACTGTGATGATCACGACATCGTTAAATAGCATCCCAGTCATATCGCGACGTCCACCAAAACAAGAGCCACATCACTCGGCCCCAGCTCAAATCAACAACACACAGATGCATGAACACACAAGGTTACACAAACAAGGACACACGAGAAGAACTGCTCACAATGAAACATCACAAAAAACATCTGCCAGTCAGTTAAATTAAAAGCAGGTCATAAAACTCATAGATAAAACATCTGGATCAGTGATTGCAAAGCCGAGTAGCTTTATTTTTAATGTGCTTAAATTTAATTTAAGATGATGGACAAGGTTGGGGAGTAACGGATTACATGTAACGACGTTACGTCATCAGGATACAAAAATAAAGTAACTGTGTTCTGTTACAGTACAGAAAATAAAGACAGATTACAGGTACATTTTGTGAAAATGGGGATTCATTTAAGCACAAAGTTTCCATTAAACGGAAAGCAGTTTCCTGTAAAAACACATAGTGAGGGATTCGTCACAGATATTGATTGCTAGTATAGCCAGTAGTTTAATGTGGTTACACGCCCTCCCATTCATTCAGACTCTGTTACCTCTTTTCCACCAAAAAAGAACTGGTTCGGAACTGGTGCTGGTTCAAAGTTGGTTCAACTTGCGAACCTTCTCAGAACCTGTTTGTTTTTCCACTGACTACAGAGCCCAGCGAACGACGTCGGTACGTCACTGTCTACGTGGTAAAAGAACGGTTCTAGTCCAGCAAAGAGTTGGTGCCGCTTTGGAACCAGGTTTCCTAGCCGAGAACCGGTTCTTTGGCTGTCGAAACACAAAGAACTGGTTCGCGAGTAGGCTCCAGCTCCGAACCAGCTCTCAAAATGCTTTTGTGGAAAAGGGGCTTGTGTGGACTGATTCCAGCTCCCAGTGAGTGAACATGGCAGCCGGACCTAAGCACACCCTCCGAGACCGCCGGAGACCAGTTTGACCACTGGGAACGCAGTACGAAGGTGGTTTTCTTGCCGATTTGGCTCTTGTCACCCCGGGGCCGAGTCACCTAATGAGGGCTGTGTTCGGACCTGTTCATGTCGTGTTCACTTGGAGGCTGCCGAGCTAGTTTCGTTGCCCGCTCGCCCGCAAAATATTTTCCATCAAATATGATCCAGTTTCAGCAAAATCAGTGAATAAAGGTGTTCGTTCAGTAATCAGTGGTGCCCGGTCCCAGAAACACTATTTGTCAGTAGTCATAAAAATAAAAAAAGCTTTTCATTGGAGGCTAAATGAATGCAGCCCCCTTCATCAACATTTCAAAATCATTTTCCAGGAAATGAAACACTATAAAATGCCTTCAATAACACCTACAAAACAACATTTTTATCATTGATGGGCCAGATTCTGCCATATGACATAAAACACTTAGGCCTAAACTAATTTCTCTAAAAATACACTGAGCAGACAAAGCATATTTTCCTTATTTGCATATTTGGTAGTGAAATAACCCAAAAGTAACTAAATGTAATCAGGTTACATTACTTCTGGTACTTGCAGTACATGAAGTGGGCCAGAACTCCCCGGTACCGGTACCGGCACCTACACATTTTACTCCTTTGCGTACCGGGACATTTTCTTGCCGACTTGTCCCAAGCTGCCGGTCCTCTCCTCTGCCCTCTCCATATCAGCTTCTTTGGGCGCTACGTAACTCTCACCCGTTCCTGTTCTCGCCTGCCTGTTTCTGTGGGCGGAGAGAGACGAGGGAGAAGGAAGTTCGGGTGTCTTTAAAGGAGCCGTGTGCCGAATGTATCTCGTTAATGTCACTTGTCGTGAACCGACCAATCACAGCCTGGATGGGGCGGGACATTTAAGAATACTGACAGGTGTCATTTACACTGAGGAGGCTGGGGACAGGTCAGAATGTCTCCATCACTTTTTGAAGGCTTTTGTTAAAAATATTCTGAAAAACAAGAAATGTTGAATAACAAATAAAACGACGCACAACAGGAAAACATGCAATGCAATTGAAATATAGAAGAAACACATTTGCATTGTCCAAAAGCTGATTACTGAATTATATTCCATTATATTTTGAATTAATGTAGTTTCCCTTCATAAACTCATTCATACTGGCACCTGTTTTTTTCCACTTCAAGCACTGGCTACTTTACATTACTGACTTACAATTTTAACAAGAAATTAGTAATTGTGCCAGATTACATTTTTAAAGTAACCCTCCCAACCCTGATGATGGCAAGTGCAACTATAAGGTTGCCATCTTGGTTAAGCAGTGGCTCCTGGTTCAAATTGTTTTTGACTGTGCGCTGGATGAGTCATTATTTTCACTGAGACTTAACAATCTGCAACAGACACATTTCTGTCAGCACAAAAAATAATTATGCTTTAATGCCCAGCCTTAAGCGTACCTGAACACACCACAGCAGAAGGACAAAGTACAGTGTGAGAAAGTGTTTGTGAAGGCTGAGTGTGTGGTGTTTTATTGCTGCAGCACAATGTGTGTGTGTGTGGTTGTGTTGTCCTGAGGGATAACAGCAGGTTGACTGTCCTGATTCTGTCTGCTGTACTTTACCTGGTCACAGCTCACTAATACAGCCAACAGCCTGTAATTTAAACACACACCCGCCCATAGGGGGAGAAAAAGCACACACAGTGTGGAGGCAAATGCGTATTATGTCAAATGTGTGTTGCACACACAAACGCACACATGAGTCAGTGGTCAAGTGGTCGTATAGAAAATACAGGGACACACACACTGTTCAGTCCTAATTCTATAAGGGGGTCTAGCATGTCTCCCCTGAAACCTCCAGTCCAATTCATTTGATTTCATTACAGAGAGAGAGAGAGAGAGAGACTGTACTGCAGGCGAGCGAGGCTGGGCTGCAGCAGTAGTTTTCATTAAGAGCCGCTGGTTAGAGCTGCGATCCAATTTAGACTGCAGGCTGGCAGAGTGGAGAGCTGTGTGTTTTTATTGGTATTTAATCAGCTCAATTGGGACGTTTTATTAGTGCAATGCTTTGTTTCGGAGGACAAACGAGAACTGTAGGTTATTAGGAGCTCTCAAAGTGAGGCTTGGAGTCCCAGCAGGGGTCCTGGAGGGGTTTCGGTGGGTCCAGAGGAGGATGAAATATTGAAAATGTGTCCTGGGTGGCTCAATATGGAGGAGGAGTAAAAACCGCCAGAGTTGGGGGTTCGATTCCCTGGGCTGCAAATGTCAGGATGCAAATTAGAGACTTAGTTCTGCAAACATGTCTCAGCGGCAGAGCTTGGAGTTATCTCAGGAGGTGGAGCCGAAAATAAAAACATTAATGACAAACTTGGACAGAAGGAACAAGATAAATGTCAGTGATGTGTTTATTTTGTCCATTTTATTGGAGGACTTTTGTAAGTTTAGCTTAGCTGTAGGCTAACTCTGAGCAATGCTAACTTTCTAATAGTGACAGTGGAAATGATCATGTAATCTCTGAACTAGCAGTATATTTCACCCTTTTCTCCTATAAATTAGGATCATCTACACATGGAAGCTCTTCGGCGCTCGCTTCAGACATTGAGAGAAACAATTTGGTGAATGAGTTATTACTTATTATTTCAACAGAAAGAAAACCATCTCGCCATCTGTCCTGTGTCCTTTTAGCTTTCAACTCAGGGCAACGAGTAAAAGCCAGTCTGATAGTTTCTCTTGCCTTGTCAACTGCGCCGTCACTCTCTTTCTCTTGCTCCGGAAAGTTAACGCAGTGCCTCTGTCATGATATCCGTACTGACAATACCAAGCTAGCAATTATACTTTTGCTTCTTCACATGCTGCAGATTCCAAAAATGCTCCTTTAGCTCTCCTAGCAAAATGTTACGGTCGCTTCCGAAGTATGCGCATAATTGAAATGAACAGATCGGCCCATAGATCAGCCGGTTATCACCAATAACTGATCCAGCTATTTGGGTCAGAATCAAACCGATATCAGATATCAATATCGGATCGGTGCCATCCCTAGTTTGTGGTATTTGTAATGTAGGTATGTTTTAGTGGTGGGCCGTTATCGGCGTTAACGTGAGACTCTGATCGGGCGACAAAAAAAATATCGCCGTTAATCTATTCTCAAAGTTGGGTTGGGAGCTGGGTCTATACTACGCAAGCTATG